>PVKS010013479.1:0-50694 GCA_004027875.1 Aplodontia rufa | reverse complement strand
AGACGCATAGAACCGGAGAGATCAGGAGAGACGAGAGATCAGCAGCGGTAGAAGATGCAGGTCCAGTGTTCCAGCCGCCGGCGTTCGCCCCCTTGTTCCCGGCTCCCCAACCCTTCCTAACTTAGCCCCTTGGAGGGTGGCCCAGCGTCAGGTCGTTCTACCCGTTCCTCGCTCTGGAGTGCAGCGGGGAGCGACTCCTTTCCCCATCCCTGCCCTAACTTGGCCCCTCGGAGGATGGCTCGGGCTTGCTGGGTCATTCTACCCGTTCCTCGCTCTGGAGTGCAGCGGGGAGCGACTCCTCGCCCCATCCCCTTCCTAACTCGGCCCCTCGGAGGACGGCTCACTAGGTCGTTCTGCCCGCTCCTCGCACAGGAACGCTGTGGGGAGTGACTCCTCTTCCCCGGTCCCCAGCCCTGTCCTGCGGGCGCCCGGTTCCCAGTGTCCTGCTGGCCCCCCGGGGAACGGCTAAGGTCCCCCGAGGCCATTCCACCCACTCCCTGCTCCAGAACCCAGGGGGGAGCGACACTCTCCTATACCTTGTGACCCTCATCTCTCTGACCACAATTTACTGGACTATGGAAGGCCAAAAACACGTATCCAGTGGTTGGCACAGATGGAAAGCTGCCTAAGAGGTAGCTGCTACAAGCTCTGTACAGCAGAAGTGCACATGGTTGAATGCAGATTAGCAAAGACAGATCCTCGCTCCTGAGAAGTGAAATGTGGATACCAAGACATTCTTCCTTTGCCTTGGAGGCAGGCAGACAGGATTTGAGTGGCCAAGGTGCAGATCACCGGAGAAGGGAACAGGAATTGACTTGTGGTGAAACGACAGAAGGGCTCTCAGGCTACTAGAGAAGTGTCTAATTCTCCATGAGTCCTGTCTGTGTGACTGCTGAGTCTGCTTTCCTGTTCTTTCCATTTCCTGTGGAGCATTCAGCAAACCTCACTAATTGAGGCAGGATGAGAAACAGCACATCTCTGCTTCTTGTAATTGGAAAGAATCCAATTAACACAATCTGTCTATGGAAATCATATCCTAATCAAACTCTCCTTGCTTCAAAATGTCTTCCCTATTCCTTCTTATCAGATGCACTTCTATCTTATGGAAATTACATTAGTCAGGTAGACGCCAATTTTCCTTAACAGTCTACAAGTCTACTGAGAGCCAAAGTTGTGTCTCATTTATCCTGAATTTTCTGAGTTAAGTAACATAGAACTTTTGGCATATGGTGGACACTCAGTAAGTTATTTTAAAAGTGGATTAAATGAATTAAAAAAGATCCCAACATTTCTAACTTATAACCTATGAATGATATGGCATCACCACTTCCTAGATTCCTAGATGAGATTTACTAAATATTTTATTAATGTGCAAATTCTTTTACAAGAAGCAGGGCTGTGTTTCAAGAATAAAGTTATCAGAGTTAAGAATCTTGATTAATTTGCTTCAGAATCCATGAAAAACAAAAGAACTTTATATTACAATTTTGATTTTTGAATCTCATTACTTTTTCCAGAGACCTAAGTTATACTGACACTCATATAAGTATACCAACCCAACTGCCCTAAGCAAATCACATTTTCTCTTGACAATTCATAATGCCAAGAAACAACTAACAAACAGTCCAAATAGAAGAGAACCCCAGATAACTATCTTCCCCTAGATTCTATAACTCTTATACATATCATCATTTGATGAGTCACAAAATCAATACCTGTTAAAAAATCAAGGTATTAGACACCATTTATGCATAAACTAAGTGCTACAAAGATAAGACCAAATTCGGTCTTCCAAGAGGGATTTGGTTTATCAGAATTTCAGGTTAGGCAGATACGAAGTAATGAAACTCATCAATTCATTTGCTTATGCAATGAATATTCATGGAGCACCAAGTGGCAGGTACTAATGATACTGATTTTAGGTACATGAAAATAATCTGTCCTTAAGGAATTTTCTAGAAACAGACAGAAATCTTAAGAGCAGTAAAATCATGTAATAAATGCTAGAGGTGTTTAAATAAATTTGAGCTTTGGGAAAGATGCTTAAAGGAAGGTTGGAAGATACATGTTCAGAGAAAATGAGGCCTTGAACAATGTGAAGAATGTTACTGAGGCAAGTGATGGGGTCACAATTTGGGTAGCCTGAGTCACTGCTCAGAGGTCTGGGGACATGTGTGGAAACAGCAGATGTTCTAATGTAGCCTGAACAGAGACCTCACATCAGTCAGTTCAACTTTGAGCCTTGATGAAGTGTTCAATATACAGGGTCCAATAGGTACCTATAATCTATGAACATCTGTCAAAATATATTGTGTTTGAGAAAGTCCTTAAATAACCCATGTAAAAATTATAGCTGTCATGCAGGGCATGGTGGTGCAAGCCGATAATCCCAGCTACACCAGAGCTGAGGCAGGAGGATCCTAAGTTCAAAGCTTACAAAATATCTCAAAATAAAAATATAAAGGACTAGGGATGTAGCAATGTAGCTCAGCAAAGGTTCAACTCCCCAGTATAAAAAAATATATATATATGTATATATATAACAACTATCAGGCTATTTTCCTAAAGAAACTTAACAATATTGTAAATGATCTGAAAAAATCTTACAATTTAAAGTTGAAGAACTGAAAATGCTTTTCCTATAGAGATGTGAGACGAGTACAGTGTGTTACAGAAGATAAAAGGATTCTCAATGAACAGCTTCCAACACCTGCAAAGAAGCACTGTTTCTCCTTTATAATATTCAATCCTAAAGCCAGAAGTGGTCATGGAGGGTGAGTCTCCACACAGGAAAACAGGGCTAGACTTCTTCCCTTGATGTTATTCCCTGAGATTCCACTGCCTACCTGGGATCTCTCCCTGAATGGCAGTACAGTTACACATGGGCTCCATGAGCATTGATCCTTAACAGAGCCCAGATGTGGCCAACTGACCCTTGTCTTAATTTCTCACAGCACAACTGACATCAGGGTGGAAGCAGAAACAAAAACTTTTCTAAAGGTTGGGGACTCAAAGCAGACAAAACAGTGCAGAGTCACATATGACAAGATGAGACAAATCAAGCTACATTGCTCAATTATGTAAATAATCTTACCAATCTCTCCCAATATTCCTTTTCTGGCTCCTTTTACATATGTAACCCATAATTTATTACATAATACATCCTCCTCAATATTGGCTTTTAATTCTAAGTGAGAGGCATGTTCTTCTAGGGCTGCAAGTCAGAACTTGGGGACTGGGTTATCTACAGAGTTCGCTCCAGTCCACCTGGAAACACTGTAAGCACATACAGATTCTCCCTCTAAATCCAGAAGGTAAGGCCCAGAGAAGTATTTGAGTCTATTACTTGTCTGAGGATTCATTTCTTTAATGATGGCAATCACTGAATCATTTTTCATCATTATGACCAAAAGACCCAACAAGGACACTTACAGAAAGAAAAGTTTATTTTGGCTCATGGTTTCACATCTCAGCCCATGGCTGGCTGACGCCATAGCTCTGGGCCTATTGTGAGGTAGAACCATCATGGTGGAAGGGTTTGGTGGAAGAAAGCAGCTTATAACATGACAACAAGGAAACAGAAAGAGCTCTGCTCACCAGGGACAAACAAACTATAAACCCCAAAGGTATACCTGCAGTGACCTTCTTCCTCCAGCTACAACCTACCTGCCTAAAGTTAATACCCAGTTAGTTCCATCAGTGGATTAATTCACTGGTTTAGGTTACACATCTCATAATCTAATTCCACTTCTGAAAAACTTTGCATTATAGCACACATGAGCTTTTGAGGGATAGTTCATATCTGAACCATAATACATGAATATAAAGGGTACTAGAAAATTCTACCTTGATTTGCATAGCCTGAACTCCAGAAAAATGTGGCATTATCCTGTTTTCAATAGGATGCTCTATTCTGACCACGGTAAGGCTAACATCCCATAAGAGATATGCATATGAAGTAGCAAGAGGGTCCTGTAATTACACAGTGTAGAAGAGGAAATGGAAATATTCTCTGTGATCAATAAAGGAAAGCAGGAGGTAGCGGGGGGTGGGGGAGAAGGAGCGAGAGAAAGCTCCCAGTCTGAAGATAACAAATTCTTTCAAATTGTAGTTTTTGAAATAGGAAGGGGATGATTACTTAACAATGGTAGTATCCAGTCACAGTTTGATTGGCCAACCTATAGGTATACTGTAGAGAGAACATCACTGTGCAGATGAGTCTACTACGTTCACTTCAAATCTAACAGGGTATATGCAAAAGGCAGCCCTACAAGGGGTGGTAGACAAGAAGTGCAGAGTCTCGAACCTCTTCTGAACCTTTTATAATGAGGAGTAAACTTGGGTAACTTAACCTCATTTCTAGCCGATCAATAAAGATAAATGACTCTTCACTTGTCTCTTAGGCTAAAGACTCAAAGGAAAATAAAATGAAGTTAAAAAAGAAAAAAAAGTTCTGAAAATGTAGGCCAATTTACAGTAGCCATGTGTCTTAATTATTACAATTACTTAGTTGTTTGCTTTAAAAAAAAAGTCAGATATAGGCTAAAATATCGAATGTATTCCAATACTGGGCTATTGTTACAAGTTGAAGCCTAAGCAAAATCTCTGAAAATATTATGGCCAGTTTGTGCATCAACAAAGCAAACAAAGAACAAAGTTGGCCAACACCTCAGTGACTGTATGGGGAAAAACATCATAATAAAATTTAGTAGATCTGCATCATAGCTGAGCATTATACATTTTTTAAGGGAAAAATATAACAGACCTTTGTTGAACTGAATTCTTTAAACTGGGCTAGACAACTTTGACTTTATCTCCCTCATAAATCTACGCCAGCAACAATCATTTAAGAAACTACACTTACGGTGTATCAGTTCCCAACATGGGTGATGCATTAATCCCAAGAGAAATCAGTGTGTGTCATAAGCTAAACTGACCTTGCCAAGCTGATTCATAGTCCGATTCTCAATTTGTAAACACTGTCAAATTAAAGTGATAGTATCAGGGAAAAACAGAAGGGCAAAGTGTCAGGGAAAAACAGAAGGGCAAAGTAGCATACTAATCATACCTTCATGGAAAGCTTTACACAATTCTGCATATGGGAAGAAATTCTCAAGTTATTTCTACCAAAGAAAAACTTTAGCACATGTTAAAACAATTAAAGTTCCAATTAGGAACAACCTATTGACTCTATGGTGTTCTGAAAGCCTTTAGAAAAATTCTTTTGGCACACAGGGAGATAATATATCTGTGCAGTTTTAGAAAATGTGATTTCTACCCAAAGGGCAAATAATGGTTAGAGAAAAAAAGACTGCTTAAGATATCTGTGCTCAAGATGTCTGTGTCAGAACACAGACAGCCTCTCAGGGACATTTTATTGGCTCTTCCACTTTGTGATGAATCACAGCACCTTTGTGTAAATGATCACGGTTCTGCTTAACATTTGTGGGAAGAACGAAAGAATTATTATTAGTTTTGCCTCAAGGAAACCATAAAGAGAATTGCCTTTAACATGCTCCCTGTGTGGAGAGGCATGACCTTCAACTCACACTCCCAAGCAACCTACACTTGGAATGGGAATGGAAAACTGCACCCACCTGGATGAACTCCTGATTGAAATAACTTAGTGACTTTTAATCCTGTGCCATCCTCTTCTCCCTCCTCTCGTCCATGAAGAATAACAACCACCATCACTGCCCTTGCCCCAAGCATACCTTTTTCATTTTCTTGACTTCTGCATCAAAATCCCTTCTCTTCCACCTACAAGGGTTGATGACTTCTATAAGATCACTCATGAGCCATGTTTCATGAAATTTCCTACTCGATGTCCCAAACGGTCTTCAAACTTAACACATCAGCATATATCTCAAACTGAAGTGATTTTCTACTCCCCAAACCTTCTTTCTGCCTCAAAATTTCTTCCTTACTTTAATCTCACCATCTATCACTCATGGATCTTTTATTCTATCACTGTTCATTTTGACACTTGCCCTTGTCTCAGTATCCAAGAATGCTTATTTTGCTCCCCTTGCAAAAAAAGTGAATAGGACCATTATAATTTCTAGCATGTGTTGAGCACTTACTATGTGTCAGTCACAATTCTGTACACTTTTATGTGTGATCTCATTAAATGCTTACTACACTGTTAAGACACAGGTACCATTACTGTCCCCATTTAAAAATGTGGAAACTGTATGCAAAGTTACAGAGACGACATGCAAAAGGATGAGTGTGAAGCCAGTACTCTGACTCATCTTTCCACCTTGGTAAATTAACATTTCGAAGCTTAATGTGTTTACTCTCCAACGAAGCCTTCCCAGCCTTTCCTGTCCTTTCTTTTCCTTAATACTCGGCGCATTTCCTACCTGCAATTATTATAGTATGTACTGTTATTTATACATTGGACATTTTATTAGTTCCTTCAAAAATATATTTTGAATGCATACTCTGCAGGACATAGTGCTATAGAGTGAATGGGAATGAAGCAGGGGATGAGACAAGCCTGCTTCTGGCCTCCTAGAGACTAGTTAGAAAGAGAGACTTTAAGTAAATAAGCACAGAAATACACCATAAATATCCAGATGATAATTGCTATGGAGAAAAACTTTGGGTGTGGGTGATATGTCTATCTCTAGGCATCACATAAGCACATGAGAGTCACAACTGCATTTTTATTTCTCACCATTAACTTGTTCTTGTATTGATGGGCAGTTGGTGTTGCATTAATAAATTATAGGAAATATTTAGGTTAGAAATCAAATTTATAGTTGGAAATTGAAGTCAACCTTGCAGAAATGGGATGATAAAATTTTTTGGCATCAGGGCATGAGTTTCAGGAAGACAGAATATTATGAATGAAAGAGTAAAACTGGATTTGACCAGCGGCAAGGTTGTCTCCATGTAAATCTCTCAAATCAGGAAACTACTTGTTCAGTTTGATATAGTGTGAGTTTGATGATGTTCAGAACATAATGAAAAGCTCAATTATTAAAAAAACTTCCAGATGGGAGTTTCTGAGCAGAGGTTTTGAAGGACAAATAAGCACATAAAGAGTTCTTGTTACTGGTTCTTGATTGTATTCTGTTCATCCTTTTTTCATCTGCTGAGTACAAAAGAATTAACAAGTAGTCTTTACAAAAAGCTGTACAAATGAAATCCCCAAATAGGATATTTTAGACCTCAAATTTCATGTGTGAAGTATTTACTCAGCTATTACACTTTCAAACAATTTTAACCTACCATATTAAGTGCTTTTAAATTTCCAGCAAAAAACATAATAAATATTCAAAGAGTAACATTAGATTGAGGTACTGTAACTCAATGACTCAAAAGCAGTACTAATGGGCTGGGGATATGGGTAGAGCTCTTACCCAGTATGTGCAAAGTCCTGGGCTTCATCCCTAGCACTGCCAAAAACAAAAGAAAATCAAACAAAAGCACTAGTACTATTGAGATAAACATCACAAGGGATTTATCAACAGTTACAAAACCCATTTAATGTCATAAACCTAAGGCAGGTGCCTTACAGTGAAGTTTATTGCATTTGAGTATTTGAATTCACTATTCTTGTTGAAGTTATGATAAACTATACCAGTTTAGAAACGAGTTGTGTTATTGGGGAAACTGAATTTAAAAAAAAATACAGCAAAATGAAAGATGTCCATCTATTCACCACAAAGAATGAAGACCTTGGTGTCAGTTTAGAGCACTATACTTCCACCATGAATGTCATGGGGCACTGCTGGAGCATCCACGTTAATGCTTTCCTTACCTGTAATATCCAGACAAGGATGAGCATGTAAATTGGGTAATGTTAATGTGGAGCTTAGAGTTTAATGATGAGAAATGCTATATGGAGATTACGCTAAAAATATTACAAATCATAGGCCCAGGAAGGGTTTGAATCATACTTAAAACTGGGTACAATTTAGAAAAAGATAATTATCTCCACATTGGTGATAGCTCTGTTTTTGTTGAAATTTGCTTTATACTTTCTTTTTATATGTTCTATAAGCTTGAATTGAGTGTCCGCCAAAAGCCTATATGCCAAAGGCTTTTGGCGGACACTAGTGGGAGCTGGTGTAACCTTTAGAAGGGAAGGCCTAGGGAAGTAGGGAAAGGAAGCTATGTCACCAAGGAGGACATCCCTTCCTTGAAGGGGATATTGGAATCCTGGCCCTTCCTCTCTCTCTCTGCTTTCTGGCCTCCACAAGGTAAGCAGCTTTGATGCACCACCTACTCACCACCCTGATGTTCTGCCTTGCAGAGGCCCAAAAGCACGGTAGCCAGCCCAGCAAGAACTGAAATCTCTGAAAAATTGAAACAAAATATACCTGTCTTTCTTATAAATTGATTATTTCAGGTATTTTGTCACAACGATTGAAAATTGATTAACACATGTAGAGATTTCTAGCCCTCACCCACTCCTGAGGATTTTAACTGTTTTGTGTTATCATTTAGTATGTACTGAATTTCTCCTTTCCTGAAAACAGCTGTTCATCTCCTGTGCTTACAAGAAGTAAACAACTGCATCTACAATTGATCTTGGTCCATGTGCCCCCTGCTTTTCTTCTTAACCTACAACCCACTGACAGACATTAAGGGAAGCATGATAAATGGGATATGTTATCAGGATATCTTTGGTTCAATCAAAATTACACATATACAGGATTTTATGTCTGTAGTTTTTCCATATTTCACTCTTAATACATGTGCATTATGAAAAATTATACTCATTACAGCATGATTTTGGATGAAATAAGACATAACATTTTACTTTTGCTATAATTGTATCTAAAAGAGCCTCCTTTTATCCATTTAATAACACATTTTGAAACTATTCAGTTATTTCCACTTTGGTTCAATTATGCATATGGCATATGTTTAGAATGCCACAAATAGCCTCACTTATATTTAATTCTAAACATAATTCAGAAAAAAATGAAATATCCTAAATTACAAAATAATAAGCATTTTTTTTTATAAAAAGAGAGCGGGACAAAGAGAGACAGAGAGAGAAAGAGAGAATTAATTTTTATTTAGTTTTTCAAGTGGCTTTCATTGCTCTGACACTTAGCGGTGTACATGGTGCTGGGGTTTTAACCCACGTACTCATGCATCCTGGGCAAACGCCGTAACTGCCAAGCCACTGCTCCAGCCCCAATAAACACTTAAAACTAGAAATTTCCTGATAATATCAGTAACATACAACTGGAATAAAAGTAATAAAATAACCTAAAAATTTACGGTGTCAAGAAAATGTTCTATTAAGTCAGTAGTTGACATCACTATAGGGTTATTTTAGTTTTAAAAATCTGTAACCTCAAAAAGTGACAGTTCTTAAAGAAAAAGAATTTTCCTGACAGTTACACCTTAAAGACACTAATGTGCATAAAAAACATAAACAAAAGTATTAACCATGGGAGTCAAGCAGTGGCAAAGATCAGTTACTCACTAAAAGGCTTTGACTAACTTGAGGAATACTCTAGCTCATCATTGTAATGGCAGAGAAAGCTTCTTGCTAAACCACAACCTGGGGCCCCTCAAAGCCACAGGAAGAATAATGCAGGTACCACTGCTTCCAAGACTCAGAACATGGGCAAAAACTTACCTTAAATGGAGATGACTTCAAACAGCTTTTAAACCACTTCATCCTGCCATTTGCTGTAACAACAAGGATGAAAACTACTGCCACCGCCTCATTAGTTTTCTGCTACACTTACTGTAAAAGTTCTCTGTTCTGCTGCCTATTAGTCACCTGGTGAGGCTCAAAAATTGGCAAGACAATTGTTCTGGGGTGGGCCTGGGGCACTTGTGCATCTTAGAAGCTCTCCAGGCAATTCTACAGTAGTTAGGAGAGATGAGTCAAAGAATCCTCCCACAGCTGTCACCCTGGTGCCCAGCCTTCAGTCTTGCTGCCCTGCAACAGCCTCTATAATTGCTGCTACAATGATCTTTCTCTAATGTCCATGGAATTAAATTGAAACTTCTGAGCGAGCATACAAGACTCAACATAACCTGCTCTTATCTACTGGCCCGGCTGCTCTTCACTGTTCTTTCCCCACTAGCTCTGCAAAGCTGTTTCCTAATGCCTGGCCTCAGCCAGGGGAAACACGTACTCATCCCTTTGAAATGTTCTCCACTCTGCCTGGAGAATCCCACCTCTTCAGTGAAGCCATTCCTGACATCTTAGCACCCAGCTTCCTGCAAGTGTCCTAAGACGCGTTATCTGTATAGATCTGGGTGCGGATTGGACCTGGGTGGTGTTTGTATCTCTAATTATATTGAATTGTCATTTTAGAGCATATACCTCTCTTATCTTCCACTATAGTTTGGATCTAACGTGTCTCCTTAAGGTCCATGTGGTAAATGAAGACTGGCTCCCCAGGGTGGCACTACTGAGAGTTTGCAGAGTGTTTAGGAGGTGAGGCCTACTGGTGGATTTTCAGTTCACTGGAAGTGTGCCCTCAAAGTAGATTGTGTGACCCAGTCTCTTCCCTTATCTCTCTCTCTTGCTTCCCAATCACAAGGAGAATAGTTTTGTTCTGCCATATCTCCTGCCATAGGCCCAATCATTGATGGAACCCTCCAAAACTGTGAGACAAAATTAACCTTTTCTCAGCATGAGTCAGTTATTTAAGGTATTTGTTACAGTAGCAGAAAGCTAACAAACACATCTCTATTAGACTTTCTATTAGACTTTGCTTCTACGTTCCCTAAACTTAGTACAATGCCAAGCACACACTGGCATTCTATATTTGTTGAATAAAAAATGAATAACGATTTATACTATTTTTCCTTCTTACAGACGAAGTCAGAGAAAATTTTCATTGGGACCACTGAGAAAGTCAAGATCAAGATTATACTCATGAAAAAAGTCTTAGTATCAATTTATTATTTGGTAACAGTAATGACCATTAGTCTAAAGATTAGTCTTTTATTTATATTACTAGGTGAATTTTCAACATGATTAAAATCAAAGAAAAACCTTTAATTAATTCCTCAAGAGTACATTAGCAACAGCCTCCCCAAACCACACATTTTCAGAATCACAGGCAATGTATGCTCACCTTAGGCTCCGGTAAGGGAAGGAAGCCCACTTACTGCCTACCACAAGTCGGCCCAATATGGATGCTCCCATCATGTGACATCTAACCCACAACTCTGGAGAACATGCTTACTTTATATTTGCTTTCTGATCTGGAAGGGGTGGGGATATGTCCTTTTTTCTTAAAGGTTGTAAAGTGCTTGCACTGAGGACACGGCTTGGTGCTGGAATCGATGCGGCCAAGTTCCAAGAAGTACTTATACTTGATGGAGTCTTCATGTGTTAAGTTATAGACAACAGTTGTTTCTTCCAGGAATTCGAAGCACTCTGTGATAGGGCATTTGATTTCTACTTGGCCAAGTTGTACCTGTGTGAAAGAGCAGATGGAAGAAAAACAGAACTTTGTTGGTTATGAAGCTTCTTCTCTCATTTTCTTTTTTGTTACTTCATGATTATAGTAGTGCTATTTTTTTAAGATAGCAATGAAAGAGAAAATCACTTTGATGCCTGTATTAGGCAATCCCAAAATAATTACTGTATGTTTTCACACTGATTTATTGGATATTTAAGTCTTCTCTGATCATCATTACTTGTGAACTTAAATGAACCTAAGCCACAGGCTCGCCAAAGAAATAAACTACCATCCTACCCTCCTGGAAATAGCAGGGTAAGCCAACACTCAGACCTTGTGCCAACCACAAGGTGCTTCAGATGTCAACCTCACTATAGAGTATTTCAGCAATAAACTTTAGACACATTTTACTTAAAAAGGACAAAAGAGATTTTGTAAAGTATATTACATAGTATATCTTGTAGTTTGAAAATCATTACCAAAAAAATAACTTATTTTTTCCTGACCGTTCCAGGCCAAGGACATAAAGTATGTTAGATACTATGTCCCCAGAATCTCAGAAGCAAGAAAGTAAACTAAACCAAGCAAAAAGGTGAAAAACAATACAAGAGATTCATTATGAGTTCTGAATGCTACTTAGGAAATTCACAAACTTAATTTATTTGGAGGAACACAGAGCTAAATTAGGAGAAGTGTATACCGGAATGCTACATTTAGCATTTTGTACAGGATACTAGATATGGCTAACATTAAAGATGACCGTAAAACAAAGTACAAAATGTGGACACAACTGATTTTTTTTTTTAAGAGAGAGGGGCAGTTAGAGAGAAAGAGAAAAAGAGAAAGGGAGAATCAATTTTTATTTAGGTTTTCATGTGGCTTTTGTTGCTCCAACACTTTGTTGTATACATGGTGCTGGGGTTTGAATCAGTGTATCACCCACGTGCCAGGCAAGCACCATATCTGCCGAGCCACCACTCCAGCCCCCAACAATTGATTTTTTAAAAGCTGAAGGAAAAAAATGACTTTCAAATAAGGAGGAGCTAGAATCTCTTCTTTATTAGTGAACAGTAATTCCTTATATACAAGGCATCATAATCTCCTTTACCCATTCTAACATAGCAAAGGCAGGCACTGAAAACTCCACATGGTGAATGATTATAAACTTTGACTTCCACTCACATGACTCTCAAATTCTGAGAAATCAAAACACATCTACCTGAATGAGAAAAAGCACATCATAAAGCTGAGGCAGGAAGGGGAGAAATGGTCTGGGAGAGAAAATCATCACGATAAAGTACATAAAAACACCTAAATTCACAGTAACTTTAAACGTTGGTGCTTTTACTGCAAAACTTGAGGGAAAGTAATTAAAAAGTTGGAGTCCAAAGGGTGTATGAGAATAAATGACAGGAGATGGCAGAGTCTGTAAAGAGAGTGACTTTGAATAAACCCTGGTACCAGTACTAATCTGTTGAAAGTACAAAATGCTACTAATATTTTGCTACTACTGCATCAAATGTGGTCCAAAGACGTTTATTTTTAAAATGGTTACTCAATTTTCTATATTTTTGATGAGTTTGCTCACAGACTCAGACTTTATTATTACACATTATAGTGTTATCAGGATATGTTGGTTCCAGTTATGTTTTATTATAAATTTAAGTTATACCTCAAGACAGAAGACCTCAAGAGATTTCCTTTAGACAAAACTCCTGTGTAACATAATAAGACGTCTGGCTTGATGAAACATATAACTTAAACATTCAAAAATGATGGAATACTTCCCCTTTCAACATTCTGCTGACGTATAGGAAGCCCGAACCTAAGCCTTATACTGGGTGAAGGGCTGAAGGTGCCCATCAGTCAGGAGGCAGTGATCACACTGAGCACATATACCTAGCAGGATGAGAGCAGGTGTCAGGAACAGCATGGGGAAGCATGGCAACCTCAGACTGGGGAGGTTCAAAGGAGGCTGCTGGAAAGAAGGGAGGTGTGAGGTAGATCTTAAGATCTGTGGGACTAGGCAAAGGAGGGTGAAGGCATTCAAGCAGACAGAAGAAGCAACACAGGCAAAGGCCTGGAGGAAGACAGTAGAGCATACAAAAGAACAGGGATGCCCATATTCTTCCCACCCACATCCGTACTGACTCATCCAGCACAGACATGCATCTGAACCTAGAGGTCACCACCTTGGGGCGGGGGATTAAAGATGAGTAGTTAGAATGGCCCAAGTGTGTGAGTATGGAAAGATTAAGCTGTACAGATGAACTTGGACCTGAGGATGTGAGCAGAGTTGCCATCTTGGGATTCTGGGGTTTTTTTTCCTATAAAAATAGAAAACTATCTAGTTTTTAACACATGACAGTTTCTTCTCATTACACATTACACATGGTGCTCACATGGGCCATTTTAAAACTCTTGTTTATTGGGAATTTGTATACTTTAGTGGTTAAGAGACCAACTTTTCAATTCCCAGATTAGCATTTGAATCCAGCGTCCCTCAAAATACAAGTTTATTTAACTATATAAATGATAACCATGGACGCAGCAATTTCGCAACCATCTGGGAAGAGTCAGGTCTTAGGAAACTGGAATATAGTTTAGGGACCAGGACCATCCTCTGCAGGTCAAGGGAGCAAGCCATCTTCATACTGCTTCAGCACTGGATGCTCGTTACTCTCGTTATTCAATACTAAGCACCTGGTCTCTATTTCAGAGTTTCTCAACTCTGTCTCCAAACTCCTTCCATTTCCATAAAACACCTTCTTTCTCCTTTGTTTTCATACTCTCTTTGGCTATTCCATACCTTCTCCTTTCTGCGAGCTCCCAAATCCCTATCCTACCACACTGAGCCAATGACTGCACACAGTATTTTACTGAACACACAGAAGAAACTGGATGCATATTCCTCTATCTTCTCACTAACAACTTTATCAATGTATCAACATCTGACCCCATATCCCTGTACAGTATTGGGCTGAATCTACCTCCAGGATAACTGCACTCCAATAGCTTGGATTGTCTGTTGAGAATTCAAGTTTCTTGGCCCACCAAGGTCTACACATTCACATTCAGAACTGGAATTTTTTTTTTCTGACTTTTTTTTCTCTTTCCAAACTTTTATCGGTGCATTGTAGTTTACATAATGATGAGATATGTAACAACAAATAGTGTTATATTATATAACAACATAATTTGGCTCACATTGCTCCCCAACACTTCCCCCCTTCCCCACTTCCAAATCCCTGGTTACTTTACTGATCTCTCTTTGAGTTTCATAAGATGCATGCCTTTCTTTTCCTTTTGCCTCTCTAGCTTCCACATATGAAGGAAAACAGTCCTTGACCTTCTGAGTTTCACTTATTTCACTTAAGATGGTGTCTAGTTCCATCCATTTTCCTGCACATGACATAATTTAATTTTCAGAGTTGGAATACTAGCCAATAAGTCACTAATTGGCAATCTGAACAATTTCTCACATTTTTAATCTTTCATACTTCTTCATACTAACACCATCCTCCTTTTCATGCATGGTGTAATTCATGATCTATCCAATTTCTTGGCTTCTGTATGTGCATTTTTTTTCAGAATAATTGTCTCAATGTGTATACATACATATAAAGTAGTATATATATATATATACACACACACACACACACACATACAGTAACACTTCTATAGAGTAGTAGGATTGCTGGATCACATACTAGTTTTAATTTTTTAAGGAACCTCTATACTGTTCTCCATAATGGTGTGGTTATTTATATTCCCACCATCAGTGCACAAGATTTCTTTTCTCTACATCCTTACCAACACTTCTCTTTCATCTTTTTTATAACTATCATTTTAACAGGTGTGAGGTAATAACTGATTGCAGCTTTAATTTGCATTTCCCCGATGATTACTGATGTTGGACACTGTTTAATACGTCTGCTGCTCTTTTGTAAGTTTTCTTTCAAGGGGAACCAATGTAGTTTGGTGATGAACAGATACTGCGAAGCAATATCTAATGGAGGAAATCAACTTCAGGTCTTTGACTTGAATAGCTTGAAGACTGATAGGTACTATTTACCAAGAAATGTCTAATAAAATTTAGTTTACCTGGATATATTTGCTGGAAATGATTCAGAACCAATTTTATAGTAATAGAAACAAAGATAATTCATACATAGAAAAATACTGAGTTCCTACAATATGGAAGGTAATATAAAAAGTCCATGATATAAGGTAGATTATGCCATAAATCTTGCCCTCACAGAACTTGAGAATGCAGAAACTAAATTAGCCTTGATAGTCTCTTTCAGCAACTTGGGATTTGAAGGCACTAATTCACTTAATATTTATCCAATATTTTAAAAAACACTTTTATTAGAAATAATTATAAATATGTGTAAAAGGTGGCGTATTAGTATTACGAATCCTTAAGTGATCATTCTCCAATTAAAATAATTGTCACTTATAGCCAATTTTGCATAATTATAAATATGTGTAAAAGGTAGCACATTAGTATTATGAATCCTTAAGTAATCATTCTCCAATTAAAATAATTGTCACTTATACCCAATTTTGCTTCTTCTGTGCCCTAACCCACATGGTCCTATCATGTTGTTTTGAAGCAAAGATCAGATACAATGTCATTTCATTCATAAATATTTCCATGTGGGCTTAAAAAATTTAGAAGTCTTTTTAAAAATTATCTATATATCTCCCAAAATGCTTTAATACCAAATTAACATTTTAAGCATGCCATTTAACTTTTTTACATGATTTTATGTACTTAACATACTTACAACCAAGTTATTTCACATTTTTATTGTGGTCAAGGCTAACTGATTATTTGACATTCACCAATCAATTCCACTGTTTTTATCATGGGAAAATATGCTCTCCAAATCTTCTGAACAAAAAAATCATGCTCATTCTTGTAAGAATAAATTACTTTCCTCTAAAACAATCTCCAAAGTGTCAGTAAGAGACATTATTATCCACTTAACACCTGAGGTTGATAGCTAATTTGGCACTTGGGAGTGCTCCAAAGTAATTTAGTGACTCAGGTAAGAAGGACCTCTGAAGTGCAGATTAATTAATTAAATCCTCCAAAATGAACAGAGAAAAGCATAAACCTGAGGCCTCAAAACTCACTCTGTGATATGTATAATTTATGATTCTGATCATGGTTTTAGGGTTGGTCATGAGAATTTAAAGCCTTTTGCTAGCTTTATACCAAGGAATTTCAGATTTGCTCTGTCCTGAAAAATGGAACATGTAAATATGTCACAGAAGAAGAGAATACCACAACAAAAGCGATAATCATGAAACACACATGGCATTTACTCTGTTCAAAGCACAGCCTAAGCACTAAGTGTGCATTAATTGCTTTGCAGAGCACCATAGGGGAAAAAATATGTTTTCAGATTCAGCTTTCCCTGTAACTTTATCATCCGTGATTATAGGAAAGTGGATGCTCTACTGATACATGTACTTTTTTGTCTACTCAACAGATACCATAAGCCCTGTGATAGAATTAACAGAACAACAACAACAACAACAAAAAAAACAAACAACAATGGCTGGGCATGTTGGCGCATGACTGTAATCCCAGCAGGAAGATTGCAAGTTCAAAACCAGCCTCAGAAATTTAGCAAGGCCCTAAGTAACTTAGTGAGACAAAATAAAAAATATAAAGGGCTGGGAATGTGGCTTCATGGTTAAGTGCTCTGGGTTCAATCCCTGGTATTAAAAAAAAAAAAAAGATAAAAAACATCAAGCCAGAAGTTCTGTCAATTTTAAGCAAAAAGAAAATCATACTTCAACACATCAAATGAAAGTGAGGAAAAAGTCATATTACAAATAGGAAACTTCAGCCCCAGATGCATTGCTGGTAAATTTTACCAAGCATATGAGAATGAAATAACACCAATATTGCACAAGCGTTCTTACAGAGAAGAGGAGGAAATCACTGCACTAACTGCCGTATGAGGTCAGAAAAACCTGCACAAGACACTGAAAGAAAATTATTGGCCAATCTGTTTCAGAAACATAAATGCAAAAATCCTAAAAAATGCTAGGCAAAGTATTAGCAAGTAAAGCTAACAATACATGGGTAATATATTATAATAAAGGTGGTTATATACTAAGACTGCAAGTCTGGTTTAACATTCACAAATTAATTATTGTGACTCACACATTAATGAAATAAAGAGAAAAATCACATGATTATCCCAGAAGATTTGGGACAATTTTTTGATATATTCAAAATTCATGATAAAATTTTAGCAAACTAGGAACACATGAAAATTTCCTTAACCTGAAAAATGACATCTACATGAAAACCTACAATAAACATCATAATTGTGAAACATTAGATGCTTCTTCTTAAGTTGAGCATGGGGCCACTACAGCCACTACCATTCTTATCAGCACTGATGAGAGTTCACCAATACAAGGAGAAAAATTGAAAAAAAAAAAAAAAAGAGGAAACAAAAATAAAACAAGTTAGAAATCATGGATTACATGATTGTAACTGCAGAAAATTCAAAACCATCTACAGATAAATTATAAACTATTAGAATTTAAAAGCAAATTTACTAACCTTGCTTAACAGGTCAAGATACAAAGATCAAATGTACTTCTATGTGCTAGTAACAAGAAATTTAAAAATATTTAAGAAAATATCATTAGCAATAATCTCAAACACATCAAATGTGAATAAATCTAACAAAAGATATTCAGTACCTCCCACATATAAATATTTGAAATATTTTTGTGAAAATTAAAGCAGCAAATGAATAGAAAGACATGCTATGTTCTTGAATTAGCAGATTCAATCAATATAGTAAGATATAAACTCAATCCAGAATGAGTTATAGATTCAAGGCAATTTCAATATAATTGTCAGTTTTCCCTTCCCTTTCTTTTTTCTTGGGGGGGGAGGGGGGAGGGGAATTTGGTTCACAATCACAAGTCAGTTCTTGTGATAAAAATAGATAAGCATATATAGATATGATACATGCTATGGTCTAACTTTGTTCCCCAAAGTTCTTATATTAACACATAATTACCACTGTAATGGTATTCAAAGGTTGGGCCTTTGAAACATGATTATATCAGGAAGCTAGAGCCTCCATGAATGGGATTAGTGTCCTTATAAAAGAGACCTTGGAGATCTGCCTCATCCCTTCCTCCATATGAGGACATATTGAGAAGAAGCTGTGTGAGAGAAATAGGTCCTCACCACACACTCAATCTCTTGGTACCTTGATCTTGGATTCTCAGTCTATCAGAAATAAATTTGTTATTTGTATGCCACTGTGTTAGTTAGCTTTCCACTACTGTTATAAAATACCTCAGATAATGAATTTAATAAAAGGTTTATTCTGGCTCTCGGTTTCAGAGGTTTCAGCCCATGGGTGGTTGGCCCTGTTGCTTTCAGCCTGTGGCAGTGCAGTACATTCAGGATGAAGCACGCGGGAGAAGAGGACTATCTACTCCATGGTGTCCAGAACGCAAGGAAGAAGGACAAGGAACATGCTACAGCGCACCTTTCTCCTTCAAAGGAACGCCCCTAACTTCCTTCCACTAGGCTGCACTGCTGAAGGGCCCACCTCTTCCAAATAGTACCAAGAGTGGGAATCAAGCTTTCAACCCCTTGGCCTTTGGGAAACAATCAAGAGCAAACCACAGCAGCTGCTTAGTTTATGGTGTTTTGTTACAGGAGCCTGAACGAACTATGACAACATTCTTAAATTTAGAAAAACAAAGATAGCAAAACTTCTTCTATAAGATAGGACTGATTATAAAGCTACAGTAATCATAATAGTGTAACCTTTGCACAAGGGTAGATTAGAAAAAATAAAACAACACTGGAACAGAAAAGAGCATAGAACAAAACCACCTGCGTATGAAAAATAGATATATTGACATTATAGAGCAGTGGGGAAGATAGTTTTTTTTTTTCAATAAATTGTTCTGGATCATTTAAATATTCATGAAAAAAATCAGTCTTGATTCCTACTTCAAACCAGATAGATTGTGTGTGTGTGTGTGTGTGTGTGTGTGTGTGTGTGTGTGTATTAATGAAAGATGAAAAAATAAAACTTCTAAGGATGATCAAGAATATGAAGATTATCATCTTCATATCTTTGGGGAAGTGAAAGATTTCTTAAAAATAGCCCTAAAACACTCATCATATAATGAATTGACAAAACTAAATAAAGTTTAAAGCTCTGTTCACCAACGAAAACTGTCAAGAGAGTGAAAATACAAAAGGTATTTGACATAGCTAAATAACAAGTCATATATCCAGAATATATAAAAAACTTCAAAATAATTAGAAAAAGCCAGATAACCAACCCAACAGAAAAAGAGTCAAGATTTAACATGTACTTGATATCCAAATAATTGATAAACTCACGAAACTGTGTTGAACTTCAGCACCTAGTTGTAAAAACACATTAAAACCACACACACTGTTGGTGGAACTGCAGACTAGTACAGCCCCTCTGGAAAGCAGTGTGGAGAACCCTCAAAAAATTAGGGATGAACTCACCATATGATCCAGCTATTCCTCTCCTGGATATTTTTCCAGGGGAGCTGAAATCACCACTTTACAATGACACAGCAAAATCTATGTTCATGGCAGCTCAATTTACAATAGCTAAATTATGGAACCAACCCAGATGCCCCTCTCTGGATGAATGAATCCAAAAACTGTGGTATATATATGCCATGGAGTTCTACTCAGCAATTAGAAACAAGGAAGTTTCAGCCTTTGAAGGCAAATGGATGGTGATGGAAGAAATCATGTTGAGTGAAGATAGCCTAATGCAGAGAGTCAAGGGTCGAATGTCTTCACTCATCTGTGGCTGGAGCTAAACCCTGACCTGTGTGAAAGGTGGTCAATCTCATGTATTAGACCCAGCAAAGGCATAGTAACACATAATCTTGGGCATTCATAGATATGTATTGGGAAGGAGTGGGGAGGGAGTAAGGGGGAGGGTTAAGGGTGGGAGAATATGGTGGGCTCTAGGGAGTAAATCTAATTTTAAGAATATATACATATCATATTGTTTTGTTTAGATGCATTTTTGATTGTACAATAACTAAATTTTTTCATAAAAAATAAATTAAAAAAGCACAGTGACACAATTAATTGAGCTCTTCTAGTACTTAAAGATTCATCAAAACAATGTCTAAATAACTAAAATAATAACTATAGAATTGATGTGGTGTTAATGTTTTATACAACCAGTCCAAATGTATTTTCCTACATACATCACACCTTTTTGTTACTTAAAACTTTTTTCCCTTTCTCACTCTAAATTTCCATGCTCCAAACATTTATTCACTTAAGCACATTTGAAATTTTTTAATTCAGGTTTTTATAAGATCATAAATTCTCAAAATGTACAAAATTAGATACACAATTAACAAGTCTGTCTTACAAGGGTCCTCTTTTCCCTACTCACATACCAAATGATTGGAGTTTCTTTCTAGAAACTTTTAAAGGATATATGAGAAATACGAATACATATGTGTCATTTTTAAAACCCAAATGTTTGCAGATAATATTTTCCTTGCTTTCTTTACCTGATAAAATATTTTGGAGATTTTTTAAATATCAAATTACAATGAGTTTCCTTCTCTTTTGTTTTTAATAACTTCCTACTACAGTATTCTACTTTTCTGTAATCTGTCTTCCTTCCTATCTTGGTAGACACTTCAATTGTTCCTAGTATTTTGCTATGTTGAGTAATGCTGTAATGTATAAATGTATACATATTATTTACATGTGTACACGTATTTCAGAAAGATGAATTGCCTAGATCAGAATTGCTAGGTCAAAAGGAACAGACATGCATTTTTAACAGTCAGTCCTAAATTGCTCTCCATTCGACTGTTAAACAAATTTCAAACCTCAAAGTAAAGAGGCACAATAGGAATAATTTATGGTAAATTACAAAAAAAAGTTTTACTTAACAGATTATTCCAATCTTCATATGTATAATTTAAATGAGCAATAAATGTTTCTTCCTTAATTATTAGAAAGAATCATAACTGTAGTTCAATTTTCTCTGAGAAAAGCACAATTAGATGTATTATCAGATGATAAGCAATTGATTTTTTCAGGAGTAAATACTGAGTCGTTGAGAAGATAACTCCCTAATTCTAATAAATCCCTAAAGAATACTACTGTGAAGTGTATTTTTAAGCAAATTACTGAATAAATATACTGAAACATGAATGTGTGGCAAATGCTTAGATAAACAGAATGAGTACATATTCAACTATAATAAAATCAACTTTTTGAAAGGCAGAATTCTGAAAAGAGACTAGATATTTGGTAACATTTTAGAGGGGGGAAATTTCTAAAAGAAAAAATTTGAGCTTATTTTCTTGGAATGTTATATATCTTTTTGCATCACTAATCTAAATGAGATATTCAAATTTCTTAAAACCAGAAAATAAAGATTGTGCAGATGTAATTTCTTAGTAGAATCCTGAAGTGGGAACCAGATACAAGGTCCTGGTGCTGGCCTTTATGCTGTGTGTCCTGGATCCAGGGACACATACATCAACTTTCTTAGAGAGGGACTAATCCATCCTTATGCATCCCTTCCAGCTCTAAAATCAAATAAATCTGAGATGTACTCTTACAGAAAACCAAAGTTGCGTTTAAGTTCTCTAAAGCTTTAGCTTAAGCTATTGCATGTAGTAGTTAAAGAATAGATTCCAGAGTCAAACTAGCTCTGCCCCTCTCTTAATCCTCTTTTGTTCTTAATCTCTTCCTTCTCCAGTACCTACATTTGTAAAACTGGGATGGCAATACACCAACCAAATTGAGGGCCTTGAGTTAATTTATGTAAAATGCTTGAACACTACCTGGTAGACAGGGAACACTCAGTAAAAGTTAGTTAATATTTGTCTTCCTTTATATTTACAAAGCAGTATTTCACAAAATTAATTTTAGAAATTAAAAGCTCTTTTATTCTTATTTCTATTTTAGGAGAACATTTTAATTCTACAATCATTCATAATTCACTACTCTCATTCATAATTCAGTGTTCTCTCTCCAAAAGCATATATTTAAAGGTATATAAAACTACATAATGCATGGTAGTTGGCATGACATGACATAGGAAATATTTTCAATTGAACCAACATCACAGAGTAATAATTAGCATTACTCTAATGGAAGAGGAAACCATTAAGAAAATATTTTACCCTCAGGTTCAATTTCAGTGAAAAGGAATACATGAAAATTCTGAATACTAATTTATGGAAAAACATTAAGTTTTAAAAATCTTTACATACCCATAAGAAACTTTGTAACTCCTCTCTCCCTCTCCTTGATTACTTTCAATTGGCCCTTACGAAAGGTTTAAATATCCTAAAAATGCCCAAAGTAAAAGTCATTGGTTTAAATATTTGTAGCAGCACAATTCTTTATAGCTGAACAGAGGAACCAGCCTAGGTATTCAGCGACAAATGAATGAATAAAGAAAATGTGGGATATATATTTAATGGAGTTTTATTCAGCTATAAAGAAAACTGAAATTATGTCTTTTGCAGGAAAACAGATGGAACTTGAAACCATTATGTTAAATGAAATAAGCCAAACTCAGAAGGTCAAGGGTTGTATGTTTTCTCTTATACATAGAAGCTAGAGAGGAAAAAGAAAAAGAAAGGCAGGCATTTCATGAAAACCAGAGATCAGTAGAGGAAAGTGACCAGGGAGTGGTAAATGGAGAGGGATGGGATGCCCTGGGAGGGATAAGGGCCAAATTATATTGTTATATTGTGTGCATGTATGAATATGTAACAACAAATCCCACCATCATGTACAACTATGATGCACCAATAAAAAAATGCGGAAAGAGGAAAAAAAGAAAGCCATTGATTTAGTCATGGAAAATAACTGCACCTTTCTATAAGTCACAGAAAATTCTCTTAGTAACTCTGAACAGTGAAATAAGATATTGATGTTTGCTAGCACCAGGCAGTTTTGAGGATTTGTAAGTAGGGACACTAGTGCCACTGACTCAAGCATGCACAAATTGAAGATAATAGATTCAGGGAAATGATTATAAAACTGACATGTTGACTCGGAAAAGTAATCCAGCAGCTTCCCTAAATCTGTTCCTGTTCATGATAGGGTATTTTTAATTCTCTCCTGGGTTTTTCAGGATGTGTTTAATCTGACGTTGTTGGTAAAGGAGTTTCAAGTACGTGAAGACACCTATCATGTCCCTTCACTCTTTGCAAGGTACACATCACATATTCGTCATCCTTCTATCCCTGTGACAAAATACCTGAGATGCAGCCAAGAAGCAAAGAGAAAGAGAGGAGGGGCCTGGTCTCTAGATCCTCTAGACCCCAAAAGGGTCCCCCACTTCCCAATAGTGCCACAGGCTACAGATCAAACCTTTTTAGCATGAGTCTTTTGGAGACGCTTCCGATCCAAACTATACTACACCCCCCTTCTTTATTCCTCACATATCATTTGAACTCCTTCTTCCTAGATTTGTTGGTTTCTAAAAGTGTGACACATAGAAACGAAAGCCATCATGCAGGTGTGGTCTAACTACTTGAGAAAAAAAGTTTTCCTTAACCTTGGACAAAACTGAAAGAAAGAAAAAGAGAAAAAAAGATCATAGGAACTATAAGTTACCAAAACCAATCCAAGAAGAAGTGGAAAACTTGAAAATGCCTGTTGCTATGAAGACATGAGGGCCCATCTTCTTCCAAGAAAGTGTCTGCTTCCTCAGTTTCCATCTCTGTTGTAATGGAATATTACTTCCTCCATATTTCTGTCTGTGGTTTTCTTTTCTCAATTTATTTTGTCTGTTTTTAATTTCCTTAATCATTAAACCACACTCCTAAGGGTTTATTTTTTACTTCTATAAGTAACCAGCTTTTGAACTTGCTTATTTTTGTGTGTGTTAATTAATTTTATGTTTTCATCTGGTTTTCGTTTTTCTTTCACTTATTTGTGTATGTGGTACTGAGGACTGAACCCAGGTCCCAGTGCATGCCAAGCAAGTGCTCTACTGCTGAGTCACCTCTCCAGCCCGCATTTTCCTTTGGTTTTTTTACTGTTAGTTTCAACTTCTGCTTTTAGTTGATTTATTTTGCTAGTCCTTTTTTTCACTTCATGAGATAGTTTGAGTCCCTTTCTATTCTGCTTTTAGTATTTAGCAATGAATAGTTTTTGCTATGTTCCAAAAATTTGGGTATAAAATGTTTTGTCTTCATTATTTTCTAAAAGTTTACTAAATGTTCATTTTCTAATTCTTAAGTGTTTCTCAATTTCTATGCAGCTGAATTTTTGTTTTGTTTTGTTTTAACTTTTCCCTATTATTGCTTCATGGGCAAATTTTTACTCTAAGAGATGTCAGATTCTGTGCAGGTTTTTTTTTTAAATCATACTTTTTATTTAAGTCAATTCTACCATAGTCTTATAAATTCTGTGTCTACTTGATCTGATTCTGAATGAGAAGTGTTGAAATTGCCTATTGCAATTATTTCAAAATATCTATGCACTTACAGTAATTTTTGGTTTATATATTTGATTACATGTTGCTCAGTGAATGTTGCTCATAATCTTCTATTTGGTGTTTTTACATCTAAACTGTCTGCCTAACTTGATCAGAAAGATCAGAAACTAATCTTACACTTCTCTCTTTTCAATGACATTTTACTCCTATGACTTTTCTCATTTCTTCTTACTTCAACTTTTTATTAAATTACTTTGCCGTAAATTATTCTATATATTAGTTTCAATTCAATACCCAAATATCTATTCAGTGCCTGCTATGGGTAAGGCGCTTGACTGGTTACAATGGGGAATGTAAGGATGAATAATCTGCTACCCTGTAGTAGTTTGCAATTAATCAGGAGAGACAGACGTGGACATTAATAACATAGTCCAGGAAGAGAAACACACAGGAGAACTGTTTACAACTGTTCATGGAAGAGGCTCTTAGTTAAAAACCATGAAGAATAAAAAGGATCTCTATGAGGACATCTGATAGTTTTATGTGGTAAATAGAAAAATATAAGAAAATAACATAAAAAATATTGTGTTAGATCAGAAAGCATAATAAAACTGTATTTACATAATACAAGAGTATAAAAATACACAAGAAAACATACACTGAGAGAGAAAGAACCTATAAAAACTAATTTTCCAGGATGTAATTTTTTTTCCTTCTTTAGCATTCTGGCATTTTTAAAAAATTTTGATTGTACAATTTATTTTTTGCCCAAGCATTAGGTGGACTACAGTGCACGACAGATCCAGAATTGATGGCAAAACCAGCAACCAAATATTTGGATTGGTCTTGGAAATAAAACAGGATATTAATTTATGAGCATCAGATTATAATTATGAAAATTCAGTTACGACAGTTACAACCATTATTTAAGTTTATTCCTATGACTTTATACCACTGGATTCTGGGACTTGTCCCCACCTTTGATGTGTGCAGTTCAGAAAGTAGCGATGTCTTAAGTATACTAAACCCCAAGGGAATACCACTCACAATGATGTCATCATGTCAGCTAACTCACAGAAAGCAATGTGCCTTTTACGTAGCTGATTTCAAAAGTTTTTTAAAAAATTTAAAAATCTCAATACTCTCCTTCCAATTTGTTTAACAAATAGAGCAACAAAATCACTCCTTATGATAATACTTGTAAACTTGGAAGTAACCCAAGTTTGACACTTTTAAAAAGACATGTTCTATATTTTAACTCAGAAATATTTAAAAATTTTTTCCCCTCTACAGATTTTGGTCTTTAAACACTGGCAAATATCAATGCTTTCCTAGACGTTAAACCAAGTTAACATAGTTCTTAAACTTAAAAACAGCAATTTCAACAGAGCCTTTTCATGCCAAAACAAAGTATCTTTGTGCACCATCCACCCAGTTCTACGAATAGTCTGTTCATTACCTGGAATTTTTAGATTCAATAAAGAAAAAAGACTTTCCTTCTTCCTGGCTTCTCGTCATTATTTCCAGATATAAAATACTGTTTTAATAGAGTCAGAACCAAATTTTCTTTATATCTCTCAGGAAAAAATAAAAGTGTATTTAAATATTAAAGAAAATGATTTTTAAAACTATCTTCATCTGTTATGGGGGGAATACAGTCAAGAGACTGGGGTGCGGGTGATTCTGGATTAGAATCAGAGGCTTACCATATTGTTACTGCATATGCATCTATAATGTACAACACCTCAACTCCTTAAAAAAATTTTTAAGAAAACTATCTTCTCTTTTGATAGTAGAATTTTAATACATTTAAAGTAAGGAGGAAGATTATTGAGGAGCATAGTAATATATGACTGTAATAGGACGGTGTTAATAAGACATATGAAGTGAATGAATATACTATAAACTGAAAGGCTGTTATTAGTTTAAAAACAGAGTGGAAAATTCAAGGTGAAATGTGCTGAATAAATGTACTGAATAATTACAAATACATTTTAGAAACCCTTGTTGTACTTTCTTTGGATGATCCTAACATGATTAAAACCTCTTAACTTTGCTACGAGCCAATAAGGTAAATGCTCTTATATAGAGGAAGACAGAAGATAGAGACATGAGAAGACTTACATGAGCTGTAAAAAAAAAAAAAAACAAAAAAAACAATAGTGAAACATCTCTATACTTTGACAGAATAAAACGAAAGGTTAAGTTGTTTAAAACAATTCAGACCTTTTCTTGTAAGTGAAATATAGGTACAAGTCTTAAGAGAGAACAATTGCATAATTTAAGTGTTTTTATTTACTGCCATTTGTTAAGAAAGAGAGGAAGAGAAGGAGAGAGAAAGGGAGAACCAACTTTATTTTTTCATCTGGCCTTTGTCTCTATGACACTTAGTTGTGTCTGTGGTGCTGTGGCTTGAACCTGGGTCTTCACACATGCCAGGCTCCAACTGCTGAGCCATCACTCCAGCCCTATTTACTGCAATTCTGTATTATCTGTTTCCAGTTTTATTTTATGCTCTAACCACATTCATCATGTTGAATTATATTTTCCATAACACACATCCTAAACAGTAAATCCTTTTGGAACTACACAGCATGCGGTGTGGGGGGAGGGGTGGTGTTTGTGTGTTATGGTTTAGATCTGGAATGCCCCTGAAAGTCTAATGTACTTATAGGCTTGATCTCCAATCAATGCAGCTGTGTCCAGAGGTGAGGCTTTCAGAAGCTCATTGCCTCATGAGGGCTCCAACCTCCTCAGGGGATTAATCAGTTGATGGGTTAATAATTTAAATGCATTATCAGGAGGTGAGGAACCGTTGGTGAGGAAGTAGAACAATGGGGGAGTGCTCTGGAAGAGTTTGTCTTGTCCTCAGCCCCTCCCCCCATTATCTCTCTCTCAGCTTCCTGCTGCCATGAGCTGAGCAGCCTTCCTATGCCCTTCCACCTTGATGGCCCGCCTTACCTCAAGCCCAAAGCAATGGAGCTAGTCCACCATGGACTGATACCTTTGAAACCATGAGTAAAATAAACTTTTCCTCCTTTAAGTTGTTGACGTTAGGTGTTTTGGTCAGTTGTGAAAAGCTGATTTGCAAAGTATATGTTTGTGTGCGCACGCATGTATATCACGACACCATAATCTGCAGTCCTCAAATCAGCCTTGTGTACTGTTCATTTCTGTATTGTTGGGGGCAGGTAACCTTAGCTTTCATCATATACCTAAAAGGGTACTGGATCAAAAAAAAGAGAGATTAAGATAAGCAGGTGAACTATAGTTGGTTACCAAAAATAGGATGGTTGATATCATGTTCATTAAATAAATTCATTCAAAAATATTCACTAAGTCCCAGGCGCCATAACATGTTAAAAAATTATGGTGTCATACTATGATTTCATCATTGTTCTTTTTTACTTTTTTCACCCAGTAAAGGAGAAAAATTTGGCAAAAACATCACTCGTCTTCCATGAGGTCATGGGTCACCCAGGAAAGCAGTGCAATTCCTGGAGAATTTAAAGTCTAAACATGGACCTCACCTACTGGGGAAAGAAAAAAAAAGATTTAATAACACACCTTTTTTTTTTTCAGAGAAAGGTATTTTACTATTTGCTTCAGTTTTATCTATGCAAAATAGAAACTGGAGTGCTTTTTGTCATATTTCCACCAGAGAAATACGGATACTGATGATCTGCTTGAGCTCTCAGTATTCTAAAGGCTTGAACTGTAAACCTACTAGGAAATGCTGCCATTGTCACAATAAACTGAAACACAGTAACTGCTGCTAACATTTACTGAATGTTTAATATATGCCAAGCACTATTCTAAGCACTTTCCATTAATTACCTCATCTAATCCTGACAATGACCTAACTGGGTCTTAAGTATGTAAAAAGTACTTTCCCCAAAGTTACACAGAAAGAATGTACTGAAGCTTAATTCAGATCTAGACACTGCCAAATTCTGGATACATTGCTACTGTACAGATGCCTACCCAGAGTCTGCAATATTAGCCACTTGGAATAAGATGTTGCTAGTGGCCACAGAGAACTCTTACATGCTTCTAGTTCAGCTAATGTTTTCTGTGCATGATAATTTGATAAACAGAAGCAGTCTCTTATAGTTTGGATATGTGATGTCTGCCAAAAGCTCATGTGTCAGACAATGCAAGAATGTTCAGAAATGAAATTACTTGATTAAGAGAGGTGTAACCTAATCAACGGATCCATCCACAAGAGGATTAATTGGGTGGTAACTGTAGGCAGGTAGGGTGTGGCTGGAGGAAATAGGTCTCTAGAATCTTGCTGTTGGGGGTTTTATCACTGTCATGTCCTGAGTTGCTTTCCTTGGCCACAGCATCTACCATGAAGTTCTACTTCACATGAGGCCCAGAACTATGGAGTCAACTGACCAAAGACTGAACCTCTGAAACTGTTGAGTCAAAATAAACTTTTCCTTCTCCAACTTGTTCTTCTTGGGTATTTTGATCACACTGATGCAAAGCTGACTAAAACAGAAATTGGTAGTGGGAAGTGGGGTTGCTGCTGTGACTAACTTGACCATGTGGTTCAGAAGCTTTTAGAACTGGTTTGAGGCAGAAGTTTGGAGAGGTCTGGAAACGCAGCCTAAGGAAGCTTCAGAATATTGTAAGCAGAACTTAACGTACAATTCTAGTGAGAGCTCAAAAGTCCAGAATGCAAAAAGGACTGCGGACAGTAAAGACTGGGCTTGTGAGGTTCTGGAGGAGAATGATTCTATTGGAGATTGGACTAGAGGTCATTCTTGTAACATTTTAACAACGAAGTTATCTATATTTTGCCCATGTATTCAGAGTTTCTGTGAGGCTGAATTTAAAGGTGAAGGACTAATTAATCCAGTGGAGGAAAGTTCAAAGCAGCACATCATTGAAGCAATGGCATGGATATTGCTGAAGGCTTTTAGTGAGGATTACTATAAAAATCAGAAGCAGAAAGCCTATCTGAAGGATTTTAAAAACTTTCAGGTTGGCTAGAAAAGTGTGTGTAAAACTCGGTTTAAGGAAGGTGTGGTCATTAAAGAGATTACAACCACTAAAGGATGCTAAGTTCTTTACGTAAATAATAAGAGAGATGGCTTACAGACAACTCAGGAAATGACAAGACAAAACCCATCATAGGCTCAAGATTGTAAAAGTAACTATTTCTTTGAGCAGATATTGTGGGGGCACACTGAATGCAAAGGGGGTCCTAGGAAGTGTTTCACTGTGTTCAGTCAAAGACACTAAGGGGCTGTCACAGCCATGGTTCCCAGGAGGCTTTGCTGTGGCTCAAGATTGCAGCAGACCTCTGCATCAGAAACATGGTGTTGATTATGCAGGAATGCAGAATGCTAAGTAGAAATTCATGGACACTTCCACCAAGATTTCAAAGGAAGGCTTGAGAGGCTAGTAAAAGAGTGGCAGTGTTGGAGTCCCTGAAGGCAGCCTCTGAGACGGTGAAGCATGAACATGTGAGATGTCAAAGCTGCAGTGGAGATCCCACAAGATTAAGAGATGCCAGTAATGTGGAACATCTGCCAAGGAAAGCTGCAGAAATCAAGCAGGAAGAAGCAAGGTCATAGGGGTGGAGCTACCCAAGCCTTTTTTGAAAGAACATCATGATGCCATATGCCCCAGATGCTGGACATGGAACTATAGAATTTGCTTGCCCCGCTGGATTTTGGTCTTACTTTGGTCCCATCCCTTCTTTCTATGCCCTTATTTCAATCCTTTGTGAAATGGAAATTTTACTCTGTGCCATTATATACCAGATATATGCAGCTTGCTTTGACCATTACAGGGGCTAATATCTAAGAGTTTGCCTTGAGAATCAGATGAAATTTTTGGACATGGAATGCTAACTTTTGGCAAAGCTGGAACTGTTAAGACTACTGTCTTTTAGAAATGAACTAAATGTATTTTGCATTGTGAGATGGGCATGAGCTTTTGGGGGTCAGTGATGGAATGTTATGGTTTGGATGTGAGGCATCCCCCAAAAGCTCTTGTGTGAGACAATGCCAGAATGTTCAGAAGTGAAATGATTTGATCATGAGAGCTGTAACCTAATCAGTGGATGAATGCACTGATATGGGTTAACTGCAAGGTAACTAGGCAGGTAGGGTGGGGCTAGAGGAAATGGCTCATTCAGTGTGTGCCTATGGAGTTTATATTTTATTCTTGGTGAGTGGAACTTTGTCTGTGCTTCCTGTCTGTCATGTCCTGAGCTGCTCTCCTCTGCTATGATGTTCTGTCTTATCTCAGGTCCAAAGCTATGGAGATGGCCAGCCATGAACTGAACCTCTAGAACCCATGAGTCAAATAAACTTTTACTCCTCTAGCTATTCTTGTCAGGTCTTTTGGTCACAGCACCAAAAAGTTTATTAAAACAGTCTCATGTTGATCTTGCTTAGTCCTGTAAACAACCAGATGGGGACATACTTCACACACATTTTTCCAGCCTAATTCCTTTACGTCCTAGCTTAGATGTCAAATCCTTTTGGAAGATTTCTCTAATTTCTCAAAATTGCAACAGCTGATCCTTAATGATATATGCTCTTGTAGCAACCCATGCTTAGTCCTGTCATTTTACTTCTACTCTAGAATAATTGCTTGAGTTTCCCATTGTTCTATGAAATCTTTGAGGGTGGAGCCATGCTTACTTATTATTACATCTCTAATACCTTGATCACCTCCTGTTACAGAGTAGGTGCTTAATAAATATTTCTTGAATTTCAAAAAGAGATTAATATAGCTTGTGTGAGATTTTCTAGATAATGATCAGGTAATGCATCTGAGGCCAGACAGCAGAGATATGGGGATAAGAGAGATAAGGACACAAGTCCAACTAAAAAAACCAATTAAAGGGGAGAAAACATGATTTTGTGCATTTGCCTGGATAGTATGTAACATGGGCTTCAAGGTAGAACAATGTCTGGTTCTGCACCATTTTAGTGGGTTCTAGAGGGAGAGGTGACAACCCAAGTAATCTTGATCAGTAGTTATAAAAATTTAAAAATAATCAGTCATAGTTACAGGGCAAAGACTTCAGCAGCTGCACCCAATGTGCAAACTGAAAGGAAAAGGTGGGATGCAGGACTGGGAACACTCCAAGCCTCTCTATTGGTCTGTTATCTTTCCTAGTCCAATACTTTCCTAAAGTATTTCTAGGCTGCTTAGATGGAAAGTGGATTGATTATTATTCATTTTTGTTACTACACTAATTGCCCACCTTTACTGCCTGACTGCACTTACTGGAGTCTTATTAAACATAAGGGAACCATTTAAATTGTACCTAACAGTTTAGTAATCTCATCATTTTAGGAGAGAGAACAGAAACATATCACCCCCAATCTCCCAGCAAATAAAAAAGTTCTGGTTTGGGTCTCATTTGCTAGAAGTAGTAGGAAAGCAGACTTCAGGCATATTGGGGGCCTGGAGAATTGGAAAGTGTCTAATGAAAGTCAAAAAGTGGGTAGAAGTATTTACTGAACAACGTAGTATCTTCCTAGTCAATTTTTCAGTTACACAAGGAAAGTGAGGGCACTTGTGTTTGCATAGCTGATATGATTTTATAAAGAAAAATTGGAAAACAAAAAAGAGTGAATAATTAGATTCTGTATTATCATCCAAATATTTTCATTTATTTCCTTATAGAATACACTGTATTTTTTGCACGTATAAGTTCAATTTGCTACCTTGCCTTTCCATGAAACATAATGTGAGCCTTTTCCATATTTTTGCCATATATGATCACTGGTTATGAATGCTGTGTAGAGGAATCACAGTTAACCCCCTCATGAACACTGCTTCCAATTTAACACTATTTTAAATAATGTGCAATAAATAACTTGGTTGTAAAGCCTTTTCTGTACTTTTGATTATTCCCTTGAGATAGAGTCCCAGAATTGAAATTATTAGGTCAAAGTACGTGATCATCACAAGACTCTTAACACATATTGCCAAACTGCTTTCTAAATGTCACATTTACTTATATTCCATGACAGGGATCATTTTACCATACCTTGCTCTGCTAAGGACTACCATTAAAAGGCAAGTATCTAAGCAAAACAATACAAGAAAACCTCCAACACATTTGCCTTTAATTTGACAAGCAAAAATGGCAATATTACTATTCTAATGTATATGCACTTCACTAACTAACTAAGGTTTAAAATAGATCAGTCGATCTGGTGTATTTCCCTTATTAAGTTTTCTAGCCATGTGTTGTCTTGTTGTAGTCTGATGTTTCAAACATACTACGCAGTATTCATGGAGATTATATAATATTCTATGTAAAGTAAGAACAGTTTCCAGCAAGACAAGCCAAAACAGCAAGTCTTTATCCAGAATCCAAACCTGAACAGATGTTTACTTGGCAGCTTAGCTGCAATAATTAACATCAGAAAGCAGGGCAATTAAAAAAATATACAGCCAAATCTCACATCCATGAATCATGGTTCTGTAAACCACCTGGATGAGTGGACTCCAACCCTCTATTTGGAGAAAGACCTGCATGACAGTACTAAAAGACAAGGGACCTCTGATTACCAAATGGTCACAGCATACTTTGTCTGCCTCTTAAATAATTTCCATTCTCTACCTTTTAATAACAGATATTGACTTAACAGTCTCAGCATTCACTCCCTGGGTTATATACTTCTTATAGGCACATACCACATTTTATTTTTCTTGGTATCCTAGGGAGCACTAAGATCCTGTCCTACATAGTCAGCACTTAGAATTTATTTGTTGAAATAAATTGAAACAGAATAATCCAGACTTTGGCAGACATCTGATCCCAAGCCAAAGGGTGTCTCTTAATTGTACTGGGGGCTGTTTACTCTGATGATAAACTGCTCTGTCTCAAGGCCTGCTGACAGTGGGAAGTCTGGCACAGGAAGCTCTCAGGTAGCACTGAACAACAAGAGCAACATGAAGAGAGAAGAGCACTTGTCCTTGGAGGCAGGTGGGCCCCTCACACCACTTCTAGTCTCTTGCCCAGGTTTGTGGTGCTGCTCTGTGTAAGCTCTTGAGGCAAACTGCAGTATCAATTTATATGCCAAAAAGGCAAAGCATTATTTTAATCTATATTACTTTAGCAGAGATTTTTCATTCCCCCTCCTCCACAAAAATGGTTACAGGTGATTTCCAAAGGTGGTTTGCAGTGTGTACACCACAAGCAACAACCCAGATTTTCATTTTAATGTTTCCAAATTATTTGATTGTGTATTTTCAAAATATTTAACTAAGATCACACTTTAGGAAACACAAATTGCCTTCTATTCCATGTTATTTTTCTGCAACATTAAAAATCTTTACCAAATCCCCTTACTGGAAAAGAATTTACTAAAACTCTTTTGAAAAAGAAGCAGCTTGGTGTTGTGGCACACACCTATAGTCCCGGTAGCTTGGGAGGCTGAAGCAGGAGGATTGTAGGTTCAAAGCCAACCTCAGCAATTTAGCCAGGCTCTAAGCAATAGGGAGGAGAAAGAGAAGAGGTAGAGGAGGAGGAGGAGAGCAACAACAACATAACCATGGCTGTAATCTAGTCATCAAGTTATTTTCTCCCAGCTTTGTTTTTGAAACATTTCATCTCTCTCATATACACTCTTTTCTTTTTTGCTTTGCCATTTAAAATGGGATTGCTTTATTTAATCACTATATATTCATCTCATTAGGAAACTGAGTATAGATAAATTTTTTTTAAAGAGAGAGGGACAGTGAGAGAGAGAGAATCAATTTTATTTAGTTTTTCATGTGGTTTTCATTGCTCCAAACTTCATTGTATATGTTGTGCTGTGGTTGGAACCCACATCGTTGCACATGCCAGGCAAGCACTATAACTGCTGAGCCACTGCTCTAGTCCCCAGATAAAATCTTTTAACCTCCTATGAATTCCATATTCATATTTCCCTAATGGTTTCCAAACTGTTGTTTTTAGCTGACTTTTAAAATAATTATTTAGAATCCAAACAAGAATCACACATCCCCTTGTCAATTCTCTATCAGTTGTTTCAGTCCTTCAGCTTTTAAGGAAGTAACTTATCATTAAAATTTTGAGAAATTCAGGCCAGTTGTTTTGTAGAATGTCCCATAATCTGGATTTGTCAGTTATTTCCCCATAATGAAATTCCAGTTACATTTGTAATAGCGTATCCTTCTCACACATCCAATCAAGAAGCACATACATTCCCTTGATCTCACTGCTGCCAAAGACAAGCTTGATAGAAAAATCAATTCTTATATTCATTTGAAAGAATAAGAGACCCAGAATAGCCAAAGCAATACTTACAAAAAAAAAAAAAAAAGTGAAGCAGGAGGCATCACAATACCAGATCTGAAACTATACTACAGAGCTGTAGTTATAAAAACAGCATGGTATTATTATTAAAGTATATATGAAGATCAATGGAATCGAATAGAAGATACAGTGAATAGAATAGAATATACAGTTCTATAGCCATCTGATATTTGAAAAAGGTGACAAAAATATAACTTGAAAAAATACATCCTTTTTGACAAATGGTTCTGTGAAAACTGGACAGCCATATGCAGAAAAATGAAATTGGATCCATCTCTCTCATCCTGCAAAAAACACATATTGAAATGGATCAAAGATCTAGGAATTAAGCCAGATACGTTACAACTGTTAGAAGTGAAGAGTGTCAACATTCCACCATATAGGAGCTGGCACTGACTTCCTTAACAAAACCCCCAAAATGAAAGAATTAAAACCAAGAGTCAATAAATGGGATGCCATTAAACTAAAAAGCTTCTGCACAGCTAAGGAATCAATTAAGAAAGTGAACAGAGAGCCTATAGAATGGGAGAAAATCATGGCCAGCTCTCTCTCTGACAGGGGTTTAATATCCAGGATATACAAAGAACTCAAAAAACTTAATATCAAAATCACAAATAATCCAATAATAAAAAGCCAATAGATGATCTCTAATATAGGAATATAACCACATATAGGAACACAAAGGTAATATGAAAAGAAGTAGCCAAGAGTTGAAAGCTCTTTGCCTCTGAGGACTAGATATTAGGATTTTCTTTTTTATTGTCTACCTCTTAAGAAACATTTTGACTTTTGAAAATAACATGTTTAATATTGGTAGAAACAAAGTGAACTATCACACGTAGATGACCTACCTAACCCTGAATTTTAAGTTTCCTAGACTTAAGTATATTGCTCTATGACTTTGCTACTTACCTTTTGAAAATCCTTCATTTTTCATTCCTCATTTGCAAAATGGAGATAATTGCAATAATTATAATATAAGAATTGCTAATTAATAATATGAAGAGAAAGCAAGTAATGTATACAAAGCTCTTAGTATAGCGTTTGGTACCTCTTATCAGTCTTTTTATTATTGGAGTTTAGAATTTAGAACTCTTATACATATCTTACCATTTTATTTACTTATATCCATTTTCCCAATACTTACGGTCCAATGTCTTAATAACCCATATTTAGAATATTAAATGACTAAAGAAGCAATATTTGCTATTTACCCTGGTAGGATATCATCATTACATATCATTTCTTATATTACTATAGGTGATATTGCATTCTTAAAACTTAAACATTTCCTTTTTTCCCCATTTTCTTTTTAGCTTTCTGTATTCAATCATTAATGCTTCTAAAGACCCTCCAATTGGATTAAAATTTCCTTAAAGAGCATTTTTCCCACAAAATTGGATGAATCAGTCAATTAATTCCCTTTTTTTTTTTTCTTGGAACATACCTTCTGAAGCCCTTGGTCCTACTGCAATACAGACTAATACAGAGCTGCTACTTTCCCGCTACATTCTGGATTCCATGCTGTCTGTTCTCTTCCTTGAATTCCTCTTTTTTGGTGGAGATCTTTGTAGAGGTGTCATGAGATCCATATTTAAGAGTGAGGCAGTAAGAAGCTAATTGGAAGACCTGGCCTCACCGCATGAGCACAGGGTTGTGATCAAATGGTAAGCTGGCTGGTGCTGAATAGGTGGCTAACAGGAGTCTGGGGAGACTGACTACCCTTTTCATGGCTTCTGTAGATTCCTATTTTCAGTACAGTGTCTCTACCTCATCATAGTGTACATAAGCCAACCTGCTAGACCTCCATTCTTCATTAAACTAGTTAATCCTCCCAGCTGTGCAAGGTCAGGATAGGTGAGGTGGGGTGGCATTCCTCTTCTGTATTTAGGTTGTCAACTAATCTTACTGCTTTTAGCCCTGCAACTCATCACCAGCTTCTAAATATTCTGTTACCATCCACGCCAAAGACTTTCTGAGATTCAGTGGTGTAGATGAACACTGCTCTTCTTGGTATTCATTTTTTAATCATTTAAAAGTTTTAAATATCTCTGTTAAGTCAATTATCCCTCCAACTACTTCTCTCCTCAAAATGAGTCTGGATTTCTGGTCCACTTTTGTATTTTCCTTAGTTTCTCATCATCCCTGGGAGTTAAAATTCAAGTTCTGTGGATGCTAATGTTTCTGGAAATTCTTCAACAAAAATATTTTCAATGAAAATCCTTGTGCTAAAGGAGATCTGCCCCTGAAATAAATACAATGAGCTCATTCAGCTGGATCAAAATGAGCTATGAATTAAACCAAATTCTAGGAAGAAAATATTATAAATAATTCTATTTTTTCACTCAAAGAGTGCCCCTTGGGTTTCTAACAGGTCACTTGATTTGATGAACATAAAGCATTTTCTTCTTCAAATGTAAGGTGGGAAGCTTGACTAAGAAAATTATTTAAAATGCTGTACAAAATACAGATATAAACCAGTAGCATTACCTGTTTCTATACTACCTTTAATCTTTGCTTATGCCAAAAAAGGAGCCCTCATATTATGTCTCTATAAAGCTTAATAGTTCCATGTTACCTTACCTCAAACTTTGAATAGCCAGTCTTAGAAATGGCTAGTGGTTATATGTGGAACGACTTTAACTGATTATTCACTAAGTGCATTAGAAAAATCTGATTAATGGAAATATATAGTAACCTCTTTCGTAAAGTTAATAAAATATGTGGAAACTTCTTTTATAAAGTGAAAAAATGCTTTCCTATATCACTGGCTTTGTAAACCTATATGTTCCATTTTAACATTTTGCCATCGGATGCGGTAGTTCACTTATAATACTAAGCTTGTGCCAAAATAACTACTGAACATAATTTGATAGAAAGATTGAAGTGACTACTGCCCACACTGTAAAAATATACACTCAGATACGATGCAATAACTTTCTCCAAAGTCAATGATATTCAAATATATATAACTGAGGATGGAATTCAATCTTTATTTTCTTCATAGGATTATAGACACTTATGCTTAAAGGCCCATATAACACATGATCCTAGTACCAAAGAGAGAGAAATGTGTATACTTTCCATAATAACATTTCCTATACACAAATCTTTTCCCCTTAAGATAGGTTATTCTTGTTATTTTACGCATTCATATAGTACTTATTTTCTATACCTAATTTGTAATTCCACATCCCAACCTTAAAGCGGGTTATAATAGGAGAGACAAATATAATAAAGCTGCAAGACAGAGGTAAAAGCACACCTGCTGGTTCTTCAAAGAGCTAATATTGTTGATTTAAAACTCTCACTCAGAATAACAACTCCAATTAATTCCCACATTACTCATATCTAACATTCATTAAAACAAAAGGGAAAAGCAGCAAAAGGAAAAGGTGCATTGGGTGGAGTCTAGAGCAAGACAGACTCAAGTTTCCAATAGTCATCTCCCAGAGGAAGCACACAGAATTTGCATGACACCCCCAGCAGCAGACAAGTGAAGTGCTGTCTACCAAAGATGCTAGATGGCAGAGATGCAGAGTCCAAGGTTTTTATCATTAGTACAATTATTAGTTTGGTATAGATACACATAGTATTGGTGTTCATTTTGATATAACTTTCCAAGAATGGAATATAATTTGCTTCAATTCAGTCCCCAGTACTTCACCTTTCCTTTTTTTCCCCCTCCTCCTGTTCCCTTTCTCTATTCTATTGCTTTTCTTCCTCTTCATTTATAGTTTTTTTAAATTAGTGCATTATTCATATACATAAAGGTAATATTCACTGTGGCATATTCACATATGTATTTTAGTTTGATCAGATTCATTCCACTGTTCTTCCCTTTGTGCATCCCTCCTCCCTCCACCTCAATCCCTATTCTCTACTCCACTGATCTCTGTATTATTTTCATGAGATCCCCATTTCTTCCCTCCTTCTTTCTTCTTCCTTTTTTTCTCTTATTTTCTTCTAGCTTTCACATATGAGAGAAAATATTTGACCTTGTTCTTGGCTTTGTTCACTTATCATGTACCAGAGATTCGGAGGCTGAGGCAGGAAGATACCAAGTTTGAGGCCAGCTCATCAACTTAGCAAGGCCCTAAGCAACTTAGCAACACCCTGTATCGAAATTAAAAAAAAAAAAAAAGAATGGGCTGGGGATAGAGCTCAGTGTTAAAGTGACCCTGGGTTCAATTCCCAACACCAAAAATAAAAATGAAAACAAAAGAACGAGTTAGCCCAAGGTTTTCACGGGGGGCTACTCACAAGGGGTCCCTGTACCTAGAAAGCAACAAAATCCCATACTCCTAGAAGAAAGGCAGGTTTTCAGCATAAACTACACCATGTGTATAAGCAAATTAGACAAGGAGCCACTTGTACCATTTAAGGAAAATTCCACATCACAGTAAAGCAATGCTTACCAGCCATGTTTCCATATGTGAACCATGGGCCCAACTTATAAGTTTGACTTTCTAGGACAGCAGTCTCAAGCCTGTCAACTCTTTTCTGCACAGATTCCATTAAAAAACAAATGCATCTAGGATGCACCAAGTTGACTTTGCAAATCAATTTGAAAATAAAGCTATAGTATATTCCACCTTTAAAAAAAATCCCTCAAGGGGCTGGAGCGGTGGCTCAGTGGTTTCGGCGCTTGCCTAGCATGCACTAGTACCTGAGTTCAAACCCCAGCACCACATACACAACGAAGTGTTGGAGCAACAAAAGTCACATGAAAAACTAAATAAAATTGATTCTTAAAAAAAAAAAAAAATCCCTCAATAGACACCCTATTTCCCCTTCAAGCTTCTGATTTTTTCCCTCTGTTCTTCATTACTATAAAAGGTCTTGGAGTGTTCTCTATTCTGTCTTTATTTTCTCACCTGCAGTTTAGTACTAAATTTTGGGGGGAAACATTTTTTAAGATCTAGAAAAGTACAAGTAATGAAAAGAATCATATCCGTCCATCTCCCATCAAGTGGCGTATTTGCTTACAGATGCCTGCTGATCTAATCATCTATCCATGGGAGTCTCCTTTAATCAGTCCCTTTCCCCTCGTTTCCTTATCTCTTCTTCCAGTGGTATCCACTGCACCTGCACAGTGAGCCTCCTCAACCTTTTGTGTACAAGCACACTCATTCACACGCAGAGCTGACGTGCATGGTTCTTTAGACTCAATGCATTTTAATACCTACTAATGTTGGCAGACAAAAGTTTAATTTTTCAAGTTGCTATGCTATATTATATTCTATCATATAGCATATTCTTAATTAATTCTCTTCTTGGTGCATTGTAAGGTTGTTTCCAAATGTTATTTCTAGAAGTGACTTTGAGGAGCTGTGTGTCCCTTACACTACTGTTTAATTTAAAAAGTAACTTTCCTTTACTATGAAAATGGGTTCTTCAGAAAACTGTAACCCCAGTTAATGAATAAGTCACTGGAAAAAAGAATTCTTCAGTACTGAAAAATTTGGCTTTGGTGTGTTTGATTTTGAACTGCTTCATAACTAAGATTCAGTTATCTCTTGATAACAGTTAGAGATAATCAGTACAGAATTGAATTCATATGCTAGTTCCTGCATTAAAAGGCATAAATATTGTCTAATTAATAGCTGTACCAAATAACTTATTCATAATATTAAATAGGGAGAAAGCAGAGCTTTACATAAATTGCAATTTTATTTTTCTCTCTGTACCTCAGTTTCCTTACCTGCAGGTAACTCACAGTGCTTTTCTAAGGATTTAGTGAGCTAAAACCATGCAAGGCATTCAGAGTACAGGCTGGAATGCATACAGCTCAGTAACAGTTTGTCATTGCTATCATCATTATTTATGATCTCTTCCTGCCTTCTCTGCAGTGATATTTGGATAAGGGCAGAGAAGAGCTTGTAATCTATTCCAGGATCACTTATTTTATTTAGGGCCAGCCATTCTGCCCAAATCCAGGGAACACAGTATGCATCGCACTCCCTGGGGCTGTCTGGATGACATGCACACATTAGCCCAGAGCTCAGTCCAGAGACCATTCACACATTTAGAGAGCAACAAGTAGAAGTCTTAAATAAAACAAACTCCCTCTGTAAACAGAGACAGACTGAGAGTGTGACTTATGCCATGTAGCTGACAGGGCATCACAGGTCTAGAATTTATACTAACTGGTTTTGCAAATATATAAACACTGTCTTCTTGTTGTGCTATCACCTGCAATTTACCTGGTAAACATTATGCAGTAAATAATGTTAAGTATGTATTTGGAACTAGATCTACCAGACTAAACATTTTTTTGTCTTCTTTCTTGCAGACACTCAGTGAAGAGCACAATGAATAACTGAAATACAATGAATAAATATGGGGTATTTCTTCCTCTTACCTTGGTTTTGTTCTTCTATTAGTAATAACAATTATTTTCACTGTCTTGCTATATATATATATATATGTATATATATATGTATATTCATTAAGTTTCTTTTCCACTGGAATATAAGTTTAAAAAAGTAGGGACTCATTATAGTTACTTGCTATGTCCCCAGGACAATGAACAGTTTATGCAGTACAGAGTAGATACTCCATAAATATATACGACTCGATGAAAAAAATAAAAATTAAATGTCAGTTATTTCATATATTTTCAATCATTTTTTAAATGTTCTGTTAAGAAAAATCAAGATGGAAATGTTGACTATCGGGAAACAAACATTTAATATTCTATATCTGAAAAACTACCCTTGACAAACACTGTGCTGTCAAAAATATTTTAATTCAGGCTCTGAAATGATATTTCCAAGTTAAGAACTTATGAAATAGGGATTTGAAAAGGAAGTGGAATACAGTCAACAAACAAAATGCACATGAAAAAATTAAAAGATGGTCATAGAATTGCCAATAAAATAAAAAATCAAATTAACACAAACCATCACATGTAATTTATTCCAATATTAATGACATCAGCACATTAAAAAAGTAATCACACAAGCCATGTGCTACTGTATTGTGCTAAGGACCACCAAAGCAAAAACAGAAATGAATTTATGAAAATTGAGTAAAATAAACCTCTATAAAACACAAAACTAACATTTTCTAGGAGTATATACTATACTCTAGTTGTAAATCCATTTTATTAATGAGGGTCATGTAAAATTAATATCATTATGAAAACATATTTATTTAAAATAAGACCAAAATTTTATAAACAATTTTCAACCATTACCCAAAATGGGGGTATGCAGCACTACAGCAGTTGATAAGTAAAAACACTGAAGAAATGAAAGAGTAAAGCTAAAATGCTGCACTCATTGTAGCTAACTCGTATTTATCATCCAATACTAATTTGCAAAAAACCCCTCATATTCTCACAGGTAACTACACAAACTGAAAAATGCTCATTGTTATACTGACCAGGGTAGCTCTCAGAAATGCTTTCTATTCGAAATGAATTATAATGTCTCAATTCCGTTTTATTACTTCACAGTTTTATTGCTTCCTTTTAAGTATGTTCTCTCTCTTGATGACTAGATACCAAACCACCTCTTACCACTTCTTTTATTTAATCTTGGCCTTCATGTTAAATTCAATATATATTTGTTCAATGAGTGGTCTTTTAAAAGGAGAAAGTGGCTTTTGATTTAAAAATGGCATTTGGCCAACACCTCCTGGTGTGACTTGCTAAACTGCTTATTAAGACAAAGGAAAAAGTCAAGAACTCAGCACTAAAAGCTAGGGCTGACAGTTAATATCCCACCAAAGAGAATGTCTTTAAACACCAGCACTGATGGAGGTGGATAAGAGGATAAGGGGATAAAGGAAAGAAAAACAAAATGCAAAGGAAATTAAGAACTACATGGAAAAATGCCATGAAAGAAACAGTATTTATTTCCTATTGTTTTTTAAATTAAAAGTGACTCTTCCAAGAAGATCCCAATACTTCCTCTTCACATAAAACTGCTGAATCTAATTAAACAAGAGACACAGCTACAGTAGTGTTGGTTCAAGCTTTAAGACATTGTCAACCAAGTCCTTTTTTTTTTTTTTTGAGTAATTATATGATTAAAATCAACAACAAGGCTAAAGCAGTCAATCAAGAAACTGAAATACTCGAGGTGAGACAAGCTCTGGAGTCAGACCTCACTGGGTCTAATGCTTATTCTCGTCCAGAAAGTGATTTTTATTAACCTCCCTGAGCCTTTGGATCATGGCTTTTCAGGTGAATTATAATAATGCCTAAATTTCTGGCTATCACAAGGATAAGAAAGCATGATAGCACTCAACGCAGCCAAATAAATGGTAGCCATTACTCCCTATACCACTCAAGGTGACAGCCCAGTTACACTCAGGAGTTGCTTTCAGTCCTTAGCTTTCTACTGTCCCTGCAAATAAACTTTTGTGAAGTCAGTCACAGACAAAACTTTAAAATAAGAAAATGGTATCTTTGGTGTTTTGCTTCCTCCCTTTTAATTTCCCTATCTCATTCCTTAAGCTCTTTGTTTTGTACACAACTACTACACTAACTTCAAAATTATCTCTTTCTAAAGTGACTTAACAAATCTAAAGAGTTTGCTAATGAGTCAAACATGCCAATCAATGGCTTAGTGTGTTAACCTACCCAGGTTATAAATGAATTTCAACCCTCACCTTTCTGGAGTACATCTTAACTGAACTCTTGCTTCTAAGAGAAGAATTTTAGGAACCATGGCAGATCAGGCAGGGTTGGACTTGGAACAAACAGGTCTTGGATTACTGTTGTACTCCATCCAAGCACTGCAGTGCCAGGGAAAAGAGACACCACTGAGAACAACGGAATCCCAGAGCCCCCAGTTTAATCTGTGAAATAATGAAGTGGTAGGGACCAAAGAAGCAAAGTACCCTAGGTTTAAGTACATATTAAACAAAAGTCATTACTTTTTTTTAATTCTCAAGTCTACTCGTCTTTTTTTTAACACAGCAAACTATTTTTATTGAACAAAACAAATTTAATTGAAGCACTTTTGAAGAAACTTTCCTGGGGATTCATGTGAAATAGTTTACATCACAATAACAAATCAGTTCAGGCATTCAAATCTGGACACAAAAATATGTTCCTTTCAGCTACTTCATGAAACACTTATTTAGAAGACAGAGTAATGCAGATATCTAATGTCTTATTATAATTTTTTAATTAAGCCAGCTATATACCTGATTAGCACCATACAATGAGAAGGTTCAACTGAAACTGAAGTTGGCTCTATTTAATACTAACAAACTGGGAATAAAATAAATAAAATCAAGGTAAATCATTATCCTCTGGCTGTTCCCATCTTAAGAGGAAATAATTTCTAGTCACTATAAGTGTATCTGCTACTTAATAACTCCAACATCATTCCTTTACAGCAAATGTTCAAGCAGAATAACTTAAAAAAATGTTGCTCATTTCAATTATGTGAAAAGGACAAGATGCAGAGAACAGAGAGTACTCCCTGAGGGTGGCTGCCGACTGTGTTTTCTCTTCCTCTTTTATCTGTGAAACACAAACCGGCCAGTCTGAAAATCTATCTGACCCTCATGGTTAGTAAAAAAGAATACTGAGCCATCTTCATATTATTAAAAGGGGGTGAAAGAAGACAACCATGAACCAAAAAACTGTTTATAGACACTAGTCTAAAATAATAGGAGCAATATGGGAATCTAAATATTTTCTAAGAATCTATAATAGAACATTGGTAAGGTCAATTGGAAATAAAACTGCAAGGCTATAAACGGTTTTTACAGAAATTTCTCTTCATGTATTCATGGAGAGAGAATGCAGCTTGTCAGAGGTTTATCTCTGGTACTAGTTAGAAAGCAAGGTCTTAAAAATAAAAGACAACAGGATGAAGGGCGGGGGAAAGGAGGGAAAAGTAAGCCTATAGCTAATGATACTGCAAGTCATCAGCTCTAATATTCCAGATGCCATGGTGCACCACTGCATGATCCATGGAAAATGTTCATTCATTTCCTCCCTCTTCCACTCCTCCAATCCTCTCTTCTCTCTTTTCCTGCCTCCTATTATCCTACAAAGAGGTGACATCAACTCAAAGAAAATCACTTCTGTTTCCAGAAAAGCAAAAACTAAAAAACAATAAAAACAAAAAACCCCTGCTTTTCCAGGCTGTATGTTTATGAGGTATCCCCAATAAAAGTATTCTATGTAACCTACTTCATCCTTTTCAGGAACTAGCTTATAGTGTGACTGAGAAGAGAGTTAGTTATAAAACAGCCTTAATTCTCCTATTCTGTTCCTCTACCTAGGTGACCACAACAGATCCACAAGTATGAGTTTCAGAAAAAAATGGTATTAAATCAAAGAACAAATCCCCTATGTGAATGTACATTTCTGACACATCTGTTCAGGGATGCACATTCTATTCCCTTGCCCTTTGTGAACTAAAGATATGAACTTTACTTTATACTTGTATGTAATGAGGTAAAGAAATACACGTAATAAAGTATCCTGTTAAACCATTAAATGAGAGGGAAAGAACCATTTTAAATGGCGATAATCAACGTTAATATTAGTATGAAAAAGCTAATTCATGTTACTGGCAGCATGTGATATTATAAACCTTTTGGGAAAGTAACTTAGTCACTTCAGTTCAACATAATGAATTGATTATTACGGAAAATCTCTCCACTAGGCAGAAATACAATAAAGCACTGACTTCAAGTAAACATTTTTACTACCTAATTAAGTTAGAAACTAAGAGAGGAAAATCTCCAAGATTTAAGAAAAAGAAAAAAGGCAGGGCCAGGTGTGGGGTGGGTAGCTACAAGGCAGGGGTCAGATACAAGCTATAGAAAAAGTCAAAGGAGGATAAAGAAGGTCTTGATCTGAGTTAAATGCACAAAGTCACAAAGAGCTGCTCCATTTTCAAGATTAAACAAAACCCCATTGTGTTAGCTTCCCACTACTGTGACAAAATATCTGAGACAATCAACTTAAAAAGGAGAAAAGGTTTATTTTGGATTATGGTTTCAGAGGTTTCAGTCCATGGTGAGTTGACCCTGTTGCTTTGGACCTGTGACAGCATAATGCAGCATGGTGGACAGATAAGTAAACTTTTCATTGCTGTGACCAAAGTACCCGACAAGAGCAACTTAGAGGCGGAAGAGTTTATTTTGGCTCACAACTTCAGAGGTTTGGTGTATGGTAGGCTGGCTGCACTGCTCTGGGCTTTAGGTGAGGCAGAATATCATAGCACAAGGGCACGGCAGAGGAAAACTGTTCAGCTCATGACAGCCAGAAAGCGGTGAACCCTGAGGAGACAGGAACAAAATATATAATCCCAAGGGGATGCCCCCAGTGACTTACTTTCTGTAGCTCTGCCTGCCTACAGTTACCACCCACTAATCCGTTCAAATTATTAACCCATCAAATGTCTTGATACAGTGATTAGGTTATTACTCTCCTGATCCAGTCACTTCACCTCCTGTATTAACACAGGAGCTTTTGGGGGAACCTCACATTCAAACCCTAACACCGGGAGTGGGTGGTGGTAGAGGCCTGTTCACCTCATGGCAGCTAAGAAGCAAGGAGAGACAGGAAGGGTCCTCGGTCCCCATATCCTTTTCAAGAGCATGCCCCTAATGACCTAACTTCCTCTGATTAGGCTCCACCTCTTCAAGGTTCTACCACCTCCCAACCACAGGCCGGTGTCACCAAGCCATTAACACACACACACTTTTAGGGGAAAACTCAAGTTGCAAACTACAATACCTATCAAGAGCAAGAGTCTTCTCATGAGTAAGAGTAAGTAGGAAGCCTGGACAGTGCTGATGGGCTGAGATGTCCACACTCAGTGTCTCTAGGACTCGATGCTGGAACCCCATTTAACAATGGATATGACCTGTCCAGGACTGGTTAATGCTTAGCTTCACTGTCAGTATGGTTCTCTAGCAAGGGATGTCTGTGGAAAACTGCATTTTTCACCCAGAAAAGATGACTACAGTGGTAAAATAGTAGAAACTTAAGTTTCAAAAAAAGGACTCACGTGTGGAAGACACACTTGTTACCATCAACAAACAAGGTCTGCACCTCAAGCGATGGAGGCAACAAAATAAATGGAAAAAGAATTTAATAGAGGTAGATTTTAAATGTTTGGAGACAGAAAAGAGCAGAAACCGCTGGACAAGAATAATACTGCATAAAAAAACAAGGTGAAAACAAATATTCTAAATGAAAAGTATAATCACTGAATAAGTCAACTGGCAAGCTGACTTGTACACTAGATAGAACTGAAGACAAAATAAGTTAATTGATTTCTCTCAAAAATTATAACGAACTTTACACATTAGCTGGGGGTGCAGTAACACATGTCTGTAATTGCAACAGCTCAGGAGGCTGAGGCAGGAGGATTGCAACTTGGAGACCAACCTTGGCAACTTGGCGAGGCCCTAAGGACTCAAAATAAACATTAAAAAGGGCTGGGGATGTGGCTCAGCAGTTAAGTGCTCCCTGGTATCCAAAAAAAAAAAAAAAAAAAAAATTTACACATGAATGTTGAATATAAACATATATTAAATGTGAGCATATAATTATATATATGTGTGTGTAATATGTATGTAATTACATTTATTATAACAGAACAAATCCAAAACACTGACAAATCTATACATACAAAGACATTCATCATTATTTAATGTTTCAAAATAGAGAACAATATTAATGTCCACTGATAGTAGACTATTAAATTGTTATAAATTCACTTAGTAAAATTGTATGCTTTGATTAAAATTAAGCCTAAAGTCTATAAAGCACATTGAAAAATGTATATGAAATAAATCTAAGTGAAAAAGCATGGTGGAAATTTCTGTTCAATAATGATAACTGCACAATATGCATAGAGAAAACAACATGGTGCTAGAGACTAGGCTAAGGATGTGAGGTGATAAAATCTAATTTTTCTGTAGCCCTGAAGTTAAGAGTTGAGAATTAATAATCATCTGTAATAGACAACACCTTCAATTGACATTTTTCATCATAGTTATAACGTGGATTTTGGAAAGTCAAGTAAAAAGTTCAGGCCTCTTTTCTCTTTATTAAGTATGACATAAACATCTCCAACAGGGTTGGAGGGGTTCTCTACTCATATGCTCCACTTTTCATTCACACTTTAAATGATGCCACTGTGGACAAAACCATCTCAGATGAAACAGGAGCTCCTGGGAATATTCTCAGGCCCCTGGTCACTTGCAAGAACTACAGCACAGCTTTCACAACACTGGCATTAGCCCAACTGAGCACCTCAAACAATACCTACTGAATTAATAGTCCATTCCTGGGTTCTTACAAATAGACAACTCTTACCTACTTCTCAAGGCTGTTGGACATAGTATAAATGATCTTCTCCTGAATTTTAAATGCTATTTCTAGACAGAGTGATCTAAATCAAGCTCATTTCCCAAATAAATAAGAACAATTTTTCATAATTCCTAACTATGCTCTAATGCTTATATTCTATACAAAAGCATTTAATTCATATATGATCTACACTTTAAAACTTTCTACTAAATATAATTCAAAAAAATTAAATAACATTTATAGTTAGAACATAAGGCATATAAATTTCCAGCATTACACCTTAAAAATTCTTAAAGATTAAGTATCTTTCAAGATTTCAAGTTTAGAGGCTGGAGTGGTGGCTGTGGTTACAGAGCTTGCCTGTCATGCACGCGTACGCGAGTTCAAACCCCAGCACCACATACACAATGAAGTCTTGGAGCAACGAAGGCCACATGAAAAATTAAATAAAATTGATTCTCTCTTTCTCTCTCACTGTCCCTCTTTCTTAAAAAAAAAAAAAAAGATTTCAACAGTTTAAGGGGAAAACTTCTGTCAAATTATTTTCAAAGGAATGATTGAAGATCTGTTTCAGGAAGTTGAAGGGGAGACCACTGGAGGACCAAAATTTCAATCTAGACTTTTCTGCTTTCATCATGATGTTCCTGCAGAGATCAAGTTTATTCTGTTGCCTGCAAAACAGAGTATCATTCTGCTTCCTCATCAGCATTAAGGAGTTTCACCTTGAACCCTATGTTATGCAAGACTGTCTTTAAATTGCAGAGTCAACATGTTCACACAGAATTTTTTATCCCTTGATGTCTCAATATGCTGATATTTCACTGTCAAGATGCTGCAGATTTCCCCAAGTGACTGGAGGCACCAACTTTGAAGCCAAGTTCACAAAATAGTCCTTTCTTTTGCGGCTATAAATCCTACAATATAGGTTTTTAGAAAGTAGTTTATTTCCTTAAGTCAACTATTCAAAAAAACCCAAAGGCTTTGTGTGATTAGAGTAGGAAGACTAATTAAGAAACAAATCAGACTGTTACAAGAGCTGTTGCACTTGCCCTTTATGGACATATTTATGCCTCTGTAATTTTGCTTCTCCCTTTCCACAAAAGATTTGTGGTTAACACAATGGAAGACCATTTTATAAAGGTCCAGGCCTTTACAGAATCTGGCTAAGAGCCTTGCCTTCTTCCAAATGATGCTATCATGACTCAGAACACTTCTGTACTTGCCTTTGGGGACAATTCCCTAGCCAGGCAAGACGATCATTCTTGTTATCTTGAATCTGCCAGACATTTATTCTGCTCAGGGGTAGGTTTCCTCTGTTCTGCTTGTCTCCCTGAACATCCCCCCTCACTCCTCCTAACCATGGGATTCCTTAGCCTGGTTGGAAGCGGGCAGGTGCAGCTGGAGTAGAAGGGCAGAGGTGAAGGCTAATGCTTGGGAGGGAGGAAGCCACCCACCCATGACAGTCATTCCTGTGCCAGCTCTCTGCCAATCCTTGTGGCCACAGATGAACTATACCTCTGTAACAGAGTTAGGATTAAATGCATGCCCTATGTCAAAAGACAGAATATTAACTGGCATGCCCCTGAAACTAACATTTGACAATTTTTTTCAGAATTGCCTAAGAAAGATAACCTTATTTGATAACTGAACTTTCAAGAAAACAATTTTTTAACTTACCATTCTAAAAAAGAGAAATCAGAATAAAAAAAATCAGATTCAAAAACAGGCACTTCATGTGCAGATTTTTGTTGAGCTTGATATCATTTGCCTTCTATGGAATTAAACTCAGATGTGGGGATCAATTCATTTTGAGTTCCCATACAGATCTTTCCCAACTTCTGTTAACCTATTTCTCTTTGAAAAACTACATGCCTCATAAGAGGATATTAAAAACTCAAGGACAGGGGCTGGACCAGTGGCTCGATGGTTACAGCGCTTGCCCAGCATGCGCCAAGTACACGGGTTCAAACCCCAGCAACCCATGTACGCAACTAAGTGTCAGAGCAACGAAATCCATGTGAAAAACTCAATAAAAATTGATTGTCTCTGTCTCTCTCTCTCTCTTACTGTCCTTCTCTCTTTAAAAAAAAAAAAAAGACTCAAGGACATGGCACAAGAGAAACTGCATGGTACAATATCTTATAACAGATACTTAAAAACATTCAAAAATCATCTTTTTCTTTGCTA
>PVKS010013478.1:0-50699 GCA_004027875.1 Aplodontia rufa | reverse complement strand
AGTGAGGGACATCTGGGTTGTTTCCATAGCCTAGCAATAGTAAATTGTGCTGCTATGAACATCGATATTGCTGTGTCACTGTAATGTGCTGATTCTAAATCCCCTGGAAAGATTCCCAGGAGTGGAATAGCAGGGTCGTATGGTGGAGTCATCCCTAATTTCTTAAGGATTCTCCATACTGCTTTCCAGAGGGGCTGTACCAGTTTGCAGCTCCACCAACAGTGTGTTAGTATGCCTATCTCTCCACATCCCCTCCAGCATCTATTGTTGTTTATTTTCTTCATCTTTGCCATTCTGACTGGCGTAAGGTGATATCTTAATGTGGTTTTCATTTGCATTTCTCTGATTACTAGAGATTTAGAGCACTTTCTCATGTATTCATTGGCTTGATCAATGTCCTCTGGTGAGAAGTCTCTGTTTAGGTCTTTGGCCCATTTATCAATTGGGCTGTTGGCGTTTTTGTAGCTGACATTTTTGAGGATATTATAGATTCTGGATGTGAGACCCTTGTCTGATGGCTATTTGTTTTGGAAAATTTTGTTTTTGCTTTTTATATTATACTTCGTAGTGGAGGTATGAAGATGTCTTTTTCATTTTAATCTGTCTTTAATTCTCAAAACAGTAGACTATTTCATAGTTCATTTTTATGTATTCTCTAAACTGTATCTTTTTTCACTGACCTCTTAGAATTTTAGAACACTCTCCCTGACACTCTTTTCTTTTAATGGCAAGGAAATTTTTTGCGTAGATGCAGTAATAATTTGTGTTCCTTTTTTATCAAGATATAAATAGACAAATCAATTTCATATCCAAAGCCATACCTAATATATTATGTTTGAGTGCCAATCTTATTCATACCGTTAAAGCCTATCTACCATTGGGAATAAAAATTGTGGGTTTCACGTGGAAACTTTGTTCATAAAACCTTCCCAAGGAACCTGTCTGGTACAATTGTATGACTTCCCAAGTTTTACTTACAGATAAATAAAATCAGTTGATGCCAGAAACTAGCTGAGTATGGTGACCAGATAATTTAAAAAATACACTCTCATTTAAAGATAATACAAGCAGAAGTGGAGGATATGAATTTTTTTAGTTTCATTTTCAATGCTTGGCAGAAGAGGGAAAGAGACAGAGAGGAGAAAGTACCCTCCGCAATGATGGAGACTATTAAAAATACCATCCTAGGGGCTGGAGTGGTGGCTCGGCAGTTACATTGATTACCCAGCTTGCAGGAGTACATGGGTTCAAACCCCAGCACCACGTACACAACTGTCAGAACAACGAAAGCCATGTGAAAAACTAAATAAAAAATTGATTCTCTTTCTCTCTCACTGTCCTCTCTTTAAAGAAAAATACCATCATAGATTCCTTATTGTCCAGTTGGAGATAATCCTCTGCACTTGGAGACTGCTGATCACCACACAGCTCTAGCTTTGCAGAACATTCTCTAGGGAGGCTTAAATATGAAGTTTTTCAGTATCTCTACCTGTAAGCAAGCTGATAAAAATTAGTCTAGCATTATTGTAACCTACATTAATCTTTGCAGATCATTTTTATCACAAAAGGAGAATGTCAAGGAAAACAATAAATAATACATGCAGAATTGGGAAGCAGGAAAAGGATAATTTGTGTCTTTCAAATGTTCTACTGGAGCATTATCTAACAGATCCACCAAAAGTGTATCTGTTTCTTCAGAATTGTGTTTGTCTACTTACTATTTACTGTTCATTGGAATATTTTACTCCTTTGTGATTCAATCAATTTATCTTTGTTCAATAAATAATAATGCAAATAATTTTCCCAGTAGAAATACAAATGTTTTCTCTATGTAGAAGAGTTTATGACATACAGTTTACAGTTTATTGCCCCAGAGGGCATTAACCACTTTTGTATGTAATTAATCAATTGTATTCCACCTACCTTATTTTTAATGATGGAGGGGTTTGATGTATTTAAAAAGTCAATTCAGATATGTGATCAGACAGATACTTTACCAGAGTTAGAGGGTTTACATCAGTTGATGGCTATGGCCTGGTGTCAACATTTTATAAGTAAGGTGACATCCTTGTCCAAGCAAAGAAGTTCCATTAGAAAAATAATCTCAACATGTTTGGTCTCCAAGGAAAGATATTCAGTCAGTGGTGCTTCCACATCAATTTTTTTAAAGCAATTCAGTTCTGGGCAAGAGTTCAAAGAAAGTGTCTGTTATAATGTCAGACACTTTCCAACAGAATGGAAAAAACATTTCAACCACAATCGTGTATTTGATCAGTTTCCATATCAAGAGTGGGTTATTTCAGCTTTTAATTTAAAATTTCTTATTTCAAAGAAAGAGTTTTAGTTGCCATTTGGATATTAGTGGAAATGATATATCTAAATTTCTTGGTGGGTACAAGTTTGGTTAGAAAATATGGTCATCTAGTGATTAGGTAATCCTGCTTCTGGGTGGTAAACTGAATTCATATTCTTTTGAACAAGTGTAATTAGGAACTTGTCAACAACAACAACAACAAAATGTTTATCCTTGTTTCCAGAAAAGAAGTGAAGACCCTAGATACTAGTCATTGGGATATATTTTAAGACATAGCAGCTTGGGTTTGGAATTCTGTTCCAATGTAACCAAAAATTGATGTTGTAGTAGCAGTATTATACAATTAGCCCTTTTTAAAGTTGGCTCATGTGAATAGCTACACAAATCATCAGACTTTCTTCTTTTTAATCCATCTTATATCTACCTTGTTCAAGATGTGCTCCTTGTAAAGCTGAAAATTGAAGTGCATCCTTAACCCAAGAAGAAATAAACATTGCTCTATGGATCACAGATCTTGGATTGTCCAGATACTAATAATTTCATATAGCTATGCTTTATAACAACTATAATAGTTACATATGTATTGAAATGTGAATTGATTATTATTTCTTCTGCAGCAGTTAAGATATATTCAGAAATTAGAGAAATTATTTGCAAAATTGTGTGAAACTTTGTTATTTTCTTTTTTCTTTTTCTATTTTTTTAAAGAGAGAGGGACAGTGAGAGAGACAGAGAAAGAGAGAAACAACTTTATTTAGTTTTTCACATGGCCTTAATTGCTCCAACACTTAGTTGTGTACGTGGTGCTGGGGTTTGAACCGGTCCTCGTGCTTGCCAGGCAAGCGCTGAAACCGCTGAGCAACCTGGAGGGGGCAATGTCCACCGAAGTTCTGAGTCCAGGCTTGGGGATGGGCTAGGCAAAGCCAGCCCTGGAGATTGCCAAAACCATCCCTTCTAGGAATTGGCTGTGTTTTAATAATTATATGTATTGTGAGTTTGCTCATACTGAAACTCTGTGATTGTTATGAGAATTCTATTGCTTAGATAACTGTTGTGGATTGTTGAAAAGGATACTTGTTATAACACATATAGAAATCATGGAAAACAAAGCTATACTGGCTTTAAAATAAAATTGGATATAGAAAGCAAAATAATTAGAACTAAGGAACAAAGAAAGAGTATACGTGAAACATTTACCAATACCATCCTGAGTGCTCACATTGTATTGTGAACTTTGAGTGATAAAGGCGTGTTTACCTTTCCTGTTGTTACAGAGGATGAGCTTTAACTCCCTAGCAGTAAATAAGATATATTTACCCTTTTTGTCTTTGCAGAGGTTAGGCTTTAACTTTTTAGCCCATAGGTTAGGATGCACAGAAAACTTTATAGGATTAACATTTATAGAACCTAGGATAGCTATGGAATATCTAGTAAGGTTACTATAACAAAATAGTTTTTAGGTAGAGAAATTGTAATAGCCTATATAATAGTCTAACTAAATAAGAAACTTCTCATTTATGCTAAGATAGGACTGCTAGACTAATGCAGTGCAGTGACCTTTAAACACTTCTCTTATCTAGTGAGGCAATGGTTTGCAGAAACATCTAAAGGAATTTAGGAAGACAGAATTTGGTGAAGTGTTTGGTCTCTGTCCTTTGTAAATGCAGGTTTAAACAATATGGTCAATGTGATGGGGAGGTTGAGGCCATGAATTGTATCAATGGATGATACTTTAAGTATTTTTATGTCTGATGCTCTGAAATGGTTTAAACCAAATAGTTACATATGGTCATTATGGTGGGGAAGTCGAGGGCATGAATTGTACTAATGGTTGATGCTTTAAGTTTACTGGGAAACAGAAAAGAGAATTGAATAATGAAGCTGATAATGAAAGGCTTGTTTGTGCACCTGTATAAAAATGTTCAACAATAAAGAACAGAAGGCATTTTGCTCAAGCAGGGAACTGTGTCTGCTTGCAACTTGTCCCGGAGGTTCCAGCTGTTCCTCCGTACCACCGACTCCACTCCTCCTTCGGGGACCCGAGTTCAGCTGGGGCTGGCCCCCGGCAGCCACCGCTCCAGCCCCTGTTATTTCTTTTGAAAACCTGATTACTGTACATTATTTTGTAAAAAGAAAAAGTAGGAAAAGAATGTAGATAAGGAGCGGGGATTTATTTTTAAAAGAATGACTCTTAACAGAGTTGAATTTTTTTCTTTGCTTCCTAATAGCACAGACTTTATAATTGACATACTCTGTTTATAAAATGTAGATTATGATCTAAGATTACAAATCCTGTAGATCTGTATGAATTTTAATCATTGCAAGTTTTTGTTGCTTCTTTGATATTGATTTCTAAAGTTTAAAATTCAATTGTTTTCCTGAGAAATGTGATCCAAGATTAATTTCTATCAAAGTAAAAAATAAAGACAAGTGTCATGAGAAAATTATAGTTTATAAATACTTACTTTAAATAAGCACTAATTGTAAAGGTTTATGCCAGTGTATCTTTATGAAAAAGATCAGTGATAAACTTCAATTAGCAGGAAGAGTTTAAATATTTGGTTCCCAGTTTAAAATTCTAAAATTGGCATGCATCTTATAACTTCTGACTATCGATAGTGCTAAGTGTGGTGCCTCCTTATTGAGTGGAAATCCTTGTGGTCTCTTTTAGTTATTTGATGTTTTAGGATATTAAGCTATGACAGTCTGATATTTATGGACAATATGGCATTTAAATTTTTCTTTTGCTACCTTTTTTCCCCCTCTTTCACTTCTCTCCTTTCTTTTGAATTCTAAGAAAAGTCATGCTTGTGGTAAAAATTCCATTTATTTCAGAAGGGGGTGAGTAAAATAGGAAAGCTGGCTTCCTCCATCCAGCTTCGCCCCATTCTACCACTGCATGGTCTTTGAATGTTGTACACAATGTCATGTACTGCACAGGTACTGAAAATCTTTTCCATAGCTTGTTCTTTGCATTTTGATGTTGCTATTACAGAAAATTTTTATTTTTTGCAGTTGAATACATCAGTATTTTTATTTATGGTTTCTGGGTTAGTGTCATACTTAGGACAGGTTTCACTACCTTGAGATTACAAATTAATATGTCCATTTCTTATTTTTATAATTTTAGTGTTAAAATTTATATATTTAATCCAATAGAAACTTGTTAGGTTGTTTCTATTTTGAGAGAACTGAAGAAAGGACTTTATATCATTTTCTTAATTTATTGAGTAGTCATTTCTCTTATTTACTTCATTTTACCTTATTTTCAAATATTGCTGCATTTTCTCCTTTAAACAAAGGAGAACAAGGTTTCATGTGGTACAAATGAACACAGCTCCAGAGAAAACTGACATAAAAGAAAGAATTTATTGCAAATTCAGTCTGCCTTTCATTTGAAGTAGAATGCTCTCCTGATTGATTTAGAATTGGAATAGAATGATTGAAGAGAGCTTTGATAGAGAATATGTTGACAACTCAAGTTTTGTAGAGTTATGTAATGGCAGATTCTTGGTTATAAGAACTTTTTTTTGGTTCAGTTGTGTGACAAAGTAAAGCAGACACTTTACTTTTTTTAAAAAATAAATCATAATTATGAAATTGCAAAAAGAATATATGTTTTATTATATTTTTAGCTATATCTGTAGTCACTTGCCCACAGATAAAGTGACAATGTTAAAGCAAATGTCTGTCTTGACTCTATCCATAGTCTCATGGTGAAATCAATCACCCTTATTTATCTGTAAACTCAAGGAAATAAGGGCTGATACAGTCACCTAAAACTATCTCACAAACTAGTTAGTAAAACAAAAAATCGAACTACCATATGATCTAGCTACATCACTCCTGGGTATATATTTGAAAGATATAAATTCAGCTTGCAAAAAAGATACGTGCAAAAAAGATATATGCATAACCATGTTCATTGTGGCATTTTTCTCAGTAGCCAAGTTAATGCAACCAGCCTAGGTGCCTGTTGGCAGATGAATGGATAAAGAAAAATATGGTATATATACCCAAAGGAGTATCATTCAGCCATAAAAAAGAACAAAGTCATGTCATCTGCAGGGATATGAATGAAACTGGAAGTTGTCATATTAAGTGAAATAGCCAGACCCAGAAAGACAAGTATTGCATGTATTCTCTCATATGTGAAAATTAAAAATAAAAAAGACTTCAAAAGTAGAAAAGGGACTATTAGGGAATAGGAAAGGGACCAGGGTTGGAAAGAGTAGAGAATGTTATCAATCGTGGTATATTGATACATACATATGGAAATATCCAAGTGAAACCCGTTGAGTTGTATAATTAATGTTTGAAAATGAAAATCTAGTATAATAAAAAATCCTTTTTATTCCTCTTTGGCTTCTCTCATCCTCAAATACTCACTCCCTTCTTATGAATTTCTGATGGAATTATTTTGGGATGAAAGATTTTTCTCAGGGACAAGGGAACAGGTAATCCACAGCCTTAATCTGATCACAGGGAAATAAGCAGGTCAAAAATTTACCACTGCCATTGCAGCTAATGCACTCAGTTAAAATTAAGGACTAATAAATTAGAAGCTAAAATGTGCATGTTATAAAAAATGTGGAAGAGTTTAATGGTTGAGAGTACCAACTGCCTGATTCCAATTTCAGCTGTATTCTTTGATGGGTACATGCTTTTTAGTATCTATTAACAACCATGTGCTGTTTGATCTTTTTAGCTTTGTTTCATCATCTTTAAAAATAATATTGATAAAATAGAAATTCTGAGGTATCCTAAATTTAAATACAAGGTTTGGAAGATGGAGAGCTAGGGAAGAGAGAGTTGAAGTAAATCATGTAACAGTTGAAGGTGAGACCAAAGAAAGGACTGATTATGTTCAGACCTTTACTTATATATCATGCCCTGTGTATAAGTAAACTTTCTAGATTGTTAACATTAATAAATCCAAATCCTAATTTATCCTTAAGGATTTTACTCCTGTTCCAAAACTTTCTTGAGTGCTTCATATAGTCCTGCTCTCCTTATTTTTAATCAATATAGCTTCAGTATAAACAATTTATGCTTTTGTTATGGTTCAAATATGAGGTGTCTCAGAAATCTCATGTTTGGATGCAGGAATACTATAGGCAGGTGGGGCATGGCTGAAGGAGGCTGGGTGTATGCACTTGGAGATTATATTTTGTCCCTGGATTTTTGTGTTCTGTGTCCTGACTTTCAATAGCTAAGCAACACTCTTCCTCCACAGCCTTCCACAATGGTGTTCTGTCTCACATCAGGCCCAGAGTAAAGGAGTTGGCACACTGTAGACTGTACCAATGAAACTGGGAGCGTCAAATAAACTTTTCCTCTTCTAAGCTGCTCTTGTTAGATATATTGGTCAATGCAATGAAAAACTGACTAACGCAGCTTTCGTTCCATGCATTTTCATTTTAGAAATGTTCTCAGTTCTGGTCTGGTGAAACTTTTTTCCAAATGCTAACTGCCTTGCTGTTAGTGTTTTGCAGAAACTTGTACTTGATTCTGATCCTTTTTCTGGCTAGAATTTTTAATAGCCCAGTCAGCCTTTTAATTTCTAAGATCATTTGGTCTCCATAGCTTTGATTTAACAGGATTATGAAGATGTATTAATACAAGTAACATATTTGGTTTTCTAAAAATGTTAATACTGTTAATTTTTTTGTTCTTTAAGAGGTACCCTGTCTTTCAGGATCTATAAATGCAGTATTCCAAGTTGTAAGGTAGTAGAATTAAGTGAGTTAGGAATTGTGTATCAGGTGACCTAGAGACCCTGGAGAAAAGTTCTGACACTATCTTTACATGTCCATTTTCAGTTCTTTCTCTGGGTTCTACCTCCTTAGAAGTACTTTGCAATTAATTAGTAAGGTCTAAGAAATCCACCTTTAAAACAAATTCTTATCTGTTAAATAAATTCTTATGTGTTACTTCTTCCACCAAATATAAAAGGAATGCATCATTTTGTAAAAAATAGAATAAAAGGAAAAATAAAAGGAAAATAATCAATATAATATAATAGTCACTCAAAAATTCATATAAGATTTAAATTTACTTTCAAATTTTTCCTCTGAGGGTATGAAACTACTTAAGACTTTGGTATATACTGAAAAAAATTTTTCCAGGAAGTTTGTGCCAATTTATATTTCTACCAGGTGTATTGCTCTGGCATTTAGGATAATACATGTTTGTTTTCTTTCATTTTGATAGATGAAATTGCCATCTCTTTCCTTATCCTTGCATAAAGTTGATAAGTACATTTTTTCCCTAATTATTTTGTAAGAATTCATTTGTATGTCTTTCCAATTAAATATATACATTGTCAATATCTTAACATTATTGGTTCACAGAAGTTAACCATCAAGATTAAAATAAATTATCATTTGTAGTTATGGATCTATTTGTAATTAATATCTAATTTTTATCAATTACAATTTATCTCTGTTAGAACTATGCTATTTTAAGTAAGTGAAAATTTTTATTTGAGGCTAATTTTAAGTCTAATAGCATCTATTACTATTGCCTCTTTTCCCTTTTATAGGTGCCCACCATCATGGCTTTTTGGCTGGATGCTGGCATCTAACTATACAGTATTTCCTGAAAAATCTTACCAAGACCTAACTTTGGATCTGTTCCCTTAAATTCAGAAATTTATTGATAAAAACATGCATACCATGAAATTCTCTTTGTTGGGCACACCTATATCTTCAGGCTGAAGGATTTATTGTTCTTTAATAGGATCAAAATGTATGATCAGGCTTTCTTTTCCAGATATTAAAATTGTTTGCATTTCAAGAAGTTGTTATAACATTCATAATTTCAGACACAGTATTTGGCAAGTAGAAAAGATGTTTTTGAGGTAGAGAGGTATTTTGACACGCTGAGATGAGACTAGACGAATGAGTAGAAATTAGCAGACTACATACCTATGGAGTGAAACTTGAGTTAGTTTTAATTTATAATTTCCAAGATATGATATGATTTTTTTGTTGATTCTGCATCTGTTGGAAAGTATGTGAATTATTGTGTTGGCATGTTAACAATCTTAGAATCCAAATAAGCAGAATTACTTGACTTAGATAGAATTAAAAAGAACAGTAACTAGCGCATCAAAAGATCTGAAAAGTTCAAAGGAAGGGCAATTTAAATGATCAAGAAGATTGAGATTAAACGCTGAAGATGATGAACAAGAAATATTGACCTCCAGTCTGAAAATTAAAATGCTAATGAGTGAGAAAAAACAAAATTCATAAATCATAGAAAATTGTAAAGGATTAACAGGGAGATTTTCAAACTCAATATTAGAATTATAGAAACATTACCAAATTCACAAGTCACATTTTTTTTAAAGAGAGAGAGAGGGAGAGTGTGTGTGAGAGAGAGAGAAAGAGAGAATCAACTTTATTTAGTTTTTCATATGGTTTTCATTGCTCCCAACACTTTATTGTATATATGGGGTTGGGGTTTGAACCTGGGTCCTCAAGCATGCCAGGCAAACATGATACCTCTGAGACACTGCTCCAGCCCCCACAAGTCACATTTCTAAAAAAATTATGAGGGAAAGTGTATAGTATGGCATAATTTATAAAATCAGACAATATAGATAAATATAAAGATGAAAGACCCATAAGGGGCTGGGATCTGTCAGTGGTAGTCTTATCTTCCTCCAGGGTTTCTTCAATGATGGCTTCATGAGGGATCTTTTCCCTTATTTCTGTATTTCTCTTTCCTTTTGTTTCTTGATAGAATGATGCTACATGCTCTTATATAAGGTTTGTTAGGTTTATGGGCACCTCTTAGAGTTTAAATTTAGTTGTCTTTATTTTCTGTATTAATCATAGGCTAATTGAAAGTAGTTGCAAAATTTGACAACTTATTATAATCCAGGAAAACAATTCTAAAACATCACTAATTTTGCAGAATTCAAAGGTACTTATGTGGTTTTCTTAGAGTAGGCAAAAAGGCTATCATGCTGTATGTATAATTTTCTGCAATTTTACCACTTAAACTAGATGTATCTGAAAATAGCTTCTGTATTCAATAGCTATGAAATAAATTGCCTTTTCTAGATTACAGAATAATGTAAAGGTCATTGTCATGTTTTAGAGTTTTAACAACTTTCATTGTGCTATAAATAACTTACCTAGCATTTTTATTTCATGAAACCTAAGTTGTGTAAATTGGATTTTAAGATGTAAAGCATGTGGTAGATGAATTAAATTGGAAACATGTACACATTATATTGCTACAGGTCTTTTTAATTTAAGTATTTTTTGAGGTTTTTGCTAAAGTTAAGACTAATATCTCTTTGCATCTCCAGCTATTGAAATGTGAGTTTGGGTTTGTTATTTATAAGATAAGAAAGCCCTGTGGAAGTTGTCAGAGAAATCCAAACAATCTTATCTGTCTTGGGCTATTCACAAATTTTGCAGAAACTACTCTTTTGAATAAATGCTTCATATTATTGTTGATATAGTTCTCCTTTCCATATAACATGCTAACAGGAAGTGTCATTGTTGACAAGGAGTCACAGTCACATCAACATCTTACTGACTGGCCTAGTTAGGCTTTCACAGCATCATTGAAAAAGGACACAGTGTGCTAGAGGTAACAACATTAATGGTGAATACAAAAAGAGGTGACAAAGAGCTCAGTTAAGACACATAACAAAAGATTCCAAGAATTATCCAGGTTACATGTTTAAATTCTATTGCTAATAATTATTTTATTAATTGATTCACTGATCACCTTTGCAACATAACCTGGTTCTGTGGTCTATGCAAGATGACCAAGCATGGTTTCTGACTTTAAGGGATTTCTGGTTTAACGAGGCAGAGAGGACAAGTACACAAAAGCCAAACATTAGGCCTCAGAGGAATAAAAATCCTTATGTACATTGATAGGAAGGAATGGTAAATCATCTTGGAACAATTATGGAAGAATTCATGATGGAATTCAGGGTTAGAAGCTGAATAAAAGACATTGTTGAGAGATTCGAGAAGATAAGTCAATTAGATAATAGTGAGTAATTTCAGTTTGGTAAATCATGGAGTGCAAGTATTGATTCACTCATGCAGCAAATACTTAACTAATGCCTGATCATCTACCAAGTGCCAGCAGATTTGGTGTGGGCCTTTTTGGAGAAAATTATAACCTATTGAAGACACAGGCAGGAAACAATGAAAAGGCCATAAACATAATAAGTCCACTTGTAATATGTGTTACTAAGGTCTAACTCAGGGACAGAGGTGGAAAATAAATCAAGTGTTATGGTTTAGTTATTATGTGTGCCCCAATAGCTCAATAGCTCATGTGTGAAATAATGCAGAAAGTCTACAGGAGAAATAATTGGGTTCTGAGAGTTTTAACCTAATCAGTGTTTTAATCCCCTGATAGGGTTTTGCTAGGTGGTAGGTAGGCTATGACTAGAGGAGGTGGGTCATTTAGGGTGTACCTTTGTGATATATATATTGTCCTTGGTAAGAGGAGATAATTAACCCCCCCACCTCTGTTTCTTTCCCTCTGCTTCACAGTGCGATGACCTGAGCCACTTTTGCCACAATGTTCTGTCTCACCTTGAGTCTGAGGAATGGAGCCAGCTGTCTATGGACTGAAAAACCTCTGAAACTGTGAGTGCCAAATAAAAATTTCTTCCTCTAAAATTGTTATTGTTAGGTTTTTTGTTTTTTTTTAGTCACAGTGATGAAATAGCTGACTAAAACAGAAAATGGTACTCAGACATGGGGTCATTGCTGTGACTAACCTGGCCATGTATTTCGGGAGTTTTGGGAGCTATTTGGAATTTGTGGGAGAAATTTTGAAAAGTTTAAAAATGCAAGATGGAAAGCTTTACAATATTGCGAGCAGAGCTTAATGTGTGTCATTCCGGTGGAAACTCCTAAGACTAGATTGCTGATAAGACTATGGAAAAGACTCAGGTTATGGTGTTTGAGAGGAAAAAGCAGACTCTATTGGAAATTGGAATAGAGGCCATTCATGTTATGTTCTAGCTAAGAACTTGTCAACATTTTGCCCATGCCCTGAGACTTTGTGTGAAGCTCAATTTAAAGGACTTGGACTAGGGGCTGGAGCGGTGGCTCTGCGGTTACGGTGCTTGCCTGGCATGCACAAGTGCGTGAGTTCAAACCCCAGCAACATGTATACAACGAAGTGCTGGAGCAACGAAAGCCACATGAAAAACTAAATAAAACTGATTCTCTCTTTCTCTCTCTCACTGTCCCTATTTCTTTAAAAAAAAAAAGGACATGGAATAATTAATCTGGAGGAGGAAATTTCAAGGCAGCACAGCCTTCAAGGAGTGGCATGGGTATTGCTGGTGGCTTTTAGTCAATTTTATTGTAATAATCAGGAGAAGAAATCAGAGCAAAAAGATGTGAAAAACTTGGAGTTTAGCCAGAAAATTGGGGGTAAAACTGGGACTAAGGAAGATTCAGTCACCGAAGAAATGTTAAATACCTTACCCAGAGACAACAGGAAAGACGGCTTGAGGACATCTCAGAGTTTGACAAGACTATACCCATATCAAACTCAAGGATATAAAAGTAAAAATTCCTTTGAGAAGAGGCATGGGGACACCCTGCTCGCACAGGAGCCTAGGAAGTTTTCCACCATATTCAGCTACCCAGGTATTCAGAGGCTGTAGCAGCTGTGGTCCCATGAAGTTGGACTACTGCTTAAGATGACAGCAGACTTTGGCATCAAAATGTTGTGCTGTTTCCACAGGAATGCATGATGCTGGAGTTAGAGCATCATGGAGGCTTCCACTGAGATTTTAAGGAAGGCTTGGGGGATCTGGCAAAGGGCTTCAGGGTCATAATCCTTATGGGCAGCCCATGAGGGGGTAATGAATGCAGATGTGAGGAGGAAACTGAAGCTGCAGTGGAAACTCCCAAGATTAAGAAATGCCAGTAAAGTGGGACATCTGCTGAGGAAAGCTGCAGGAATTGAGCAGAGACAAACCAAGAGAGAGACCCTGTGGTCTGCAAACCAGCAAGGCCACAGGGGAAGACCACACAAACCCTTTGGAGACAACATCACAATGCCATGTACTCGAGATGCTGGACATGGAACTGCAGGACTTGTTGGCTTAGCTGTGTTTCAGTCTTGCTTTGTTCCCAACTTTTATTTCCATGCTCCTGTATGGAATGGAAATGTTTTTATATATTGTATATATATAACATGCGTTTGATTTTTAGAGGAAGTCATGCTGGGTATTTATCTTCAGGCTCAAAGAGACTTTAGATTTGGACTTTTGGGAAATCCTGGAACTGTTGAGACTATGGGGACTCTTGAAAATGAACTAAGTATATTTTTGATTGTGAGATAAGCATGAACTTTTGGGAGCCAGGGGCAGAATGTTGTGGTTTAGATATTAGGGGTCTCCAAAAGCTCATATGTGAGATAATGCAAGAAAGTTAACAGATAAAATAATTGGGTTCTAAAATCTATAAACTAATCAGTGTGTTAATTCCCTGATAGGGATTACTGGGTGATAAGTGTAGGCTGGTAGGGTGTGGCTGAAGGAGGCAGGTCATTTAGGGCATGACTTTAAGATATATAGGCCCTTCAAGTGTGTGTTTAGGGAAAATGGTAGGGGAATCTACATTCAAATACTTCACAATCTGCCTGGGCACATGCTTCAGGTATTCCAGTAAGTTTGAATTGCTTAAGCATATCTCTTGAATGGGAAAAATTTTAAAGCCTTGTAAAAAGAGAAAGCTCTCACTGCTCTAGCAGGATTGATGCTCGGAATGAAGCAAATCTGAGGAGGACTTAAGGAAAAAAATGAATGGGATTTAATCTTCAAGTATTTATGAAAATATAGGAGGTGGATATGATTCAGTTCTCTACTGTTAATAAAGACAAAATACACAAGCAAACAACAATTAACAAAGTCCATTGGGTTTGCTAGTCAGCTTTTCATTGCTGTGGTTAAATACCTGACAGGAACAATTTAGAGGATGAAGTTTACTTTGGACTTACAATTTCAGAAATTCAGACACAGTTAACCAACAGCATTGCTCTGGGCCTAAGGTGAGGCAGAACATCGTGGCAAAAGGATGTGGTGGAGAAAAGCTGCTCATCTCATTGGCTGCAGGGAAGGACAGAGAAAGAGCCAGAGATAAGATACAATATAAGGCCACATCCCCAAAGACCTATTTCCTTCAGCCACACCCCACCAGCCAACAATTACCACCTAGTATTCCAATCAAATTATTAATCTACCAAATGGACAAATCCACTGACAAGGTTATAGTTCTCATAATCCAAAAATTTTCCCTCTAAATACTACTACATCACCTAACTTGAACTTTTCAGGTGATATCTTATAACAAAACTGTAGCACCCAGCATAGGTATTTGCGTTAAAAATGTCCTTTGTTCTGCACTGTCTACTTCCTCTTTAATGAAAACTTCCCATATCCAGCGTCCATTTCCAGGGAACTGTGTTGATACCACATAGTCCTTCCTCTCTGACTTTCTTCCTTATAGAGAGAAATTGAGATGACCTGAAGAGCTTTAGATTCAGTTATCAGTGTTGTTTAGTTTAGTTCCATGTCCTGTCCACATATATTCTATGAATAAGTCTTCCATCTTCTCAAAGCAGGTTCAGTTAGTCTCCATTTTTTGACACCAAAAGAGCAAAGTAAAAAATAATGTTGATTAGTAAAATATGAGAAAATGAAAACCTATGCAGGAAAAAAAAAAGAATTAGGGAGAAAAATTTTCGCTTAGGATTAAGTGCAGAAATGGCTCTGATTTTTTCACGTAGGAGTAGACCACCTCTTGAGATGAACATATTTTTTAGGACTCTGACTACAGGTTTGGCTACAGATACCTGGATGTGGAAGCTGACAGTGTACCAAAACCACCCTGATAAGTCTTCTGCAAGTATTGATTCTGGGGCCTTGCCTTTAGAGATTCTATAGAAAGTCTGAGATACACCTGAGCACTTATAATTTTGACAACCTCCATAGATGATTTTGATACTCAAACCCAGTTCGAAATCATGATTAGTAACCTCAGGCAGTTTTGACTCAGATGCATTTCAATTTATATGGAATGATTGATTAAAATAAGCTATTAACATATCGCTCACTCACCTATCATCTCTTATGGTAAGATATTTGAAACTTGCTCTCTTAGTTACCTTGAAATAACTAACATATTACCAACTGTAGTCATTTTGCTGTGCAATAGAGCTCAAAAGCTTTTCCTCCTATCTTTCTGCTATTTCATAACCTTTAATCAACAAGTCCCAATCCCTGGCTTTCCACCCCGGCAGCCTCTGTAAGCACCATTCTATTTTTCACTTCTGAGTTTAACTTTCTTAGGTTTCCCAGGTGGTATCATGGAGTATTGCTCTGTGTTAGGCTTATTTAATTTAGTATAATAACCTTCATATTCAACCATGTTGTCAAAAATGATAGGATTTCCCCCGTTTTAAGGTTGAACAGTGTTCCATTGCGGTGTACATGCATGTATGTGCATATAAATACACACGCAACTTATTTTCTTTATTTATCCACTGATGAACACACAGATTGATTCCTTATTATGGCTATTGTGAATTATGTTTCAAAGAACATGGGAGTGCAGATGTCTCTGACATGTTGATTCTAGCTCTTTTGGATGTCTACCCAGAAGTGGAATTATTAAATCATATGAAAGTTTTATTTTCAGTTTTTCAAGGAATCTCTATGCTGTTCTCCCTAATGACTGTACTAGTTGACATTCCCACCAACAATGTACAAGAGTTCCTTTTTCCTCCAAATCCTTGACAACAGTTGTCTTTTATCTTTTTGATAAAAGCCATTCTAACAGTTGTGAGTTGGTATCCTGTTGTGGTTTCAGTTTTCATTTCCCTGATGATTATTGATGCTGAGCAATTTTTTTCATGTACCTGTTGTCCATTGAACACCACAACTTTTATATCTACTTTCTTCCTCTCTGACTGGTCCTGCTCACCCCATAGAAAGTGAGAAATTACAAACAATAGAGGTGTTAGATGATTAACACTTTTATCTGAGAAGTATTTTGCCTCCTTACACCAACATGTTGGATACAATGAAACAGACCTAAGCACAGAACATTGCTAAATCATGGGATGACACAGTATGGAATCATGCAAAGCCTTGGTTAAGTGTTAGTTATTTCCTCATTGTCAACAATTGTAATCAACCACAGTGTCATCTAGGCTGACCAGTGTCCTGGTTTGCCCAGGATTGAGGGGTTCCCAGGTCCTGAACCTTCAGTACTAACATGGGGCAAGTTTTACACAAGCTGGGATGAGCAGTTAACCCTCATATCAGCCCATCTCTTTGACCATATTTTCCTTATTTCCAAAGAAAGTTCTAATTTTATACCTCGTAGGGAAAATAAAGGTTATCAGGTAGAAAAATTCACAGCTTCCTTTCCAAGCTATTAAATATCTGATCAGCAACCTGTCTCTATTAGACATCTTCTCTTTCTTCCAGGTCTTCTTCTGCCTTTTCATAGCTAATAATACTTTCCCCTCAGAATAATATCTTTTAAACAATTGCCAGATCCACACATAGGAAAATGTCTCTGCATGACTCTCAGATTGATAGAACACTTTTCTTATGCCCACCCTTTTGTACCATGTGACAGAGGATAAGCTAACCCAAGACACTATTTTCAATGTACGCCTCATTTTAAAAATTCCTTATAATGTGGAATGAACTTCTTTTCTACCCTTGCGTGTAGTCCTTCTACTTTGCAACAATGAAGACTTACTGAAGAACATTTTTCAAGTGATACTTCTCTCTGACTGGCAGACAGATAAATTCAGCTTTATTTTTTATATCTGACCATTTTTGTTTTATCCTTTTGCTATATAAATATTTTCAAGTGTTTCCTGTGGCACCAAAGCCACCCTTCTACACCGAACCATTTCTTCCTCTCCCTCCTTCTCATTTATTCTATTTGAAAAAGAAATACCCTTTTTACGTTTCACTTTCTCTGTGAAGCATATCATGTCTGTCTCTTTAATTCACTTCACTGCACTGTAGCTGATAACTAAATTGTTTTTCTCTGTGGCTTTTTGTCATTTACAACTCTGCAAAATAGTCACAGCTCCTCCCCTTTGCCTTAAAACTATTTTGGTTGTATTTATAATCCTTCGGAAGTTCCTTCTTTGGTTCTTTCTTCCTGCGGAACCCTTATCTAGTACCCAGAGAACACTGAAATATTGATGTGTCTGGATTTACATCCTTATCTCAGTGTTCCATGTATTCTATAGATTCTCTGTGACTGAGTTTTCAATTTCTTCCTTCCTTTTCTCTTTATTTTTCTTTTCTTTTCTTTTTTTTTTTTTTAAACCCTTGTTGTATCTATAGCCTATTTGAATGTTTGGAGGACTTCCAAATTTCTCTGCAGGTACCAAGTTTCATATATATGTTCTACAAATACCACAATCTCAACACTCCTGCAATTGGGCTTTATCATGTTCTGATTCCCCCATGCCAGACACCCTGTTTTAACATTATCGTTTACAACTGTAACCAACTCTGGACAATTCAGCCTCCTTTATGCTTTTTTGATCTGTCTCTTTTTCTTTACCTGGATATTAGCTCTAGCCTTTTAATGGGTATTTGTGCAGTAGTATGCTGAATGAAGTCTTTATCTCTAGGCTTGGCCCCTTAAATCAATTCTCCACACTGCTGCCAAATGGATCTTTTGAAAACACAAATATGAACATTGTGGTTAAGATTGTGGTTTCTTGAACAAGACACATCTGAATTTGTAACCAGTTCCAACACTTATTACCTATAATCTTGGGCAAGTTTTCTAACCTCTCTAAGCCTCAATTTCCTTATTGGTAAATTGATATTATATTTACTGTCTTGGAGTTTCATTTTGAGGACTAAATGAATCATCTATTTGGCAGGTACCTTGCATATAAATAGCAGTAAATATTTGGCTATGTTATTAATTATCAGTTATTCTCACTGTTTTGTTGATAGTTATTATAATTCTTCCTAGTGGAATTTCTTCTCTAATTCTTTATCAGATTTAAGGTAGAGTCTTAACCCTTTGAGTGATATATAGGGTCTTTTATGATGCTGCATTGTTTTTCTCTTTCCACCCATTTCCTGTGATTTTTCTTTTTCTCTCTGTTTTCCAGTCACAGTGAACTTTTTTATGGATTTCTCGACAAAAGACTTTTTATCTTTTCCTTCCTTTTGTACATTCCTCAATATTTCTTGACTTTATCTGTTTGCTTAGCTAAATCCAGTGCATTCTTTAAAGTTCAGTTCCAGTTTAATCTTTTCCTAAAAATTTCCCATTTTGCCACCCTTACAGTTTGACTTAAATATCCTATTTGTTCGCTTAATTTCTTGTGCATACATGATTTTACCATGTATGTTATACAATATATTATCTTCCCCAATAGACTACAAATTTCTTAAAGGCACCAACAGTATCTTACTAATCTTTGTATTACCAGTTTCCAAGCCACTACCTGGCAAGTAGTAATTGGCATACCAGTGTTGACTGCTGTGTGTGTTTTGAATTTTTATGACTATCATGTTGGAACAGGAAAATGATGCAATGCAGAAAATAATTTTAAAATAAATAGTTAATTAAATACCTGCATGAATACTACAGTTAAGAGATTTTGTATTAGTTAAAAATTTTGTGTTGTCTAGAATATTTAAAGGAAAGGATAGCATTCAAACTACATCTTTAAAGTATAAGAATTGCTTAGCTAAAATAACAGAAGGATATTTTTAGGAAAGGAGAACTATAGGAGCAAAGAGAGAAGGAGTTGGTAGATAGGAATTGTTCCCTATGGACCCCATAATGTCCCTTAGATTTTTTATTTCTTTTAGCTTTTAAAATTTAGTTCTCTAACTGACCTTATGAGGTATATAGCTGAAGACACTGATGGTCAAAAGAATTAAGTAAATTTGTAAAGTTCACACAGCAGTTACATGGTAGAAACTAGAATCAAATCCAATTCTGACTGACTCTGAGGGATTGCTTTCTCCCCAATCAACTGATGATACCACATGTTGACATTTAGAGTAACAGTGAGGGTAAGCCAGGATCAAGAGTTTGATAGACCTTCAAAGTCAGGCAGAGGAGCTTTTGAGTATGCTGTACTTAAAAACCATATATTTTTTCCACTGTTTACATATTGAAACTGAAGAGGTTGTGTCACAATTAAAGACTGACAAATGTGTACAGCAAGTCTGGCACTACTATACTTTTCTGTTCCTACAGGTAGGGAGTGCAAATAAACAAATGCTAGTTCTGATTGGGCCTGGATATATCCTCTAAACCCTTATCAGTGGATAGATATGTATTATAAGTTTTTGGTTTGTTCATAATTGTTCCCTCTTCCTACTATTACTCCGATTTCCTCACAGAAATTACTTTGCCACCATTTTGAGCAAACTGGATGAAATTTTAAAGTCAAATAACTCCTTATTATAGAAGGTGAAGTGGTTTCTTGAGATTGGCAGACTATTTCTGCTATTATCCTACTGTTTTGGTAGGACCAACTAGTATGTGATCTATGCTAGTCTAGACAAAAATCTTTCTTTTCAAATAGTTAGAATCTTGAACAACATCATGCAGAATTGCAAAACAAATGAATGGGAAAAAAACAAAAGGAAAGAAAACAAACTTCATTCACTCTAGAGCAAAAACTCAAATAACGTAGGGAAGGGGCTACCTGCTATCATTGTGGGTTCTCTTATTTTTAAGCATCATTCTAACCTTTTCATCTGTTCTGTGAATTACCTGAAGATGTCATTCCAAAGAGATCCACCCCCCTCAAAAAAAAGTTAGAGCCAATTTCTAGAGTTTGCAAACAAAAAAGAAAAAAAAATTCAATGCCTTTCTCATTTAGTTAGAGTTGGCACATGATTTAAAAACCAAGAGGCCTGTGATTTAATAATAATAGCATATGATTTCTCTAAGAGTATTTAAATATTTAAAACATGCTGAAGTATTTTTAAGTATGACAGCTTGGCTAAATTGGACCTGTATTTCCCAAAATTCTCTTCCCCGTGTGGTTCCAAGTTAGACTTCACCAAAAGATAAAATGTGAGATTTGGAAGGTGGAAGTGAAGCAGGAACCATGATAAGCTGAGTATCTTCATGTTCACTTATGGTGAGAAACAACTGCAGATATGTCTTCATTCCCTTATTGATATTCATAAATGCTGCCTCTAAACACAACCTCCAAACTCACAAATGCAGAATCAAGAGCTTTCCATATTCTACCCCACTATAGCTCTATTCCAGCCACTGGATGTAACTGGTCTTATGTATTTCTTGAATAACTCCAGTTTGCCCACTCAGTTCAGTGCTTCAGAAAGGCAAATTTCCCTGATTACTCCACTTTCCAATTTGGTGTTTTTCTCCAACTTCTCCAATAATTGTGTGTGGTCTCATTCCTTTAATAAATTTCTCATTCCATAATACTCACAGAAGTTTTATTTTCATGATTGCTATAAGTTATTGGTAACAGATTTTTTCTATTAGAACAGAACATTACAGATGGTAATCTATAATTATTTTTCTGATCTGAGTATATTTAAAGACATTAAAGTTCTTGCTGCTGGTAAAAAAGGGGACAGTGAGTAAATCACGGCATGTAATGCAAAACAGCTTCTTAAATTATCTTCTGTGGTTACCTGTAATCAAATGCCCATAGAAGCATGGCTTTGGCTTACCAAGTAGTTCCTGCTGTAGAATATTTTAATGAAAATGAACATAGTAGTGTTGGTTGGTTGCGCTGGAAAATATTAAGAAAGAAAATGAGCTCAGAGTTTAAATTCCCAGATTGAAGTCTGTGTAATGGATTAGAAAGTTTAAATATCTGCTCTGAGAAAAGTCAGTCCATATTTCCTAGAAAATTTCTTAAAACTGAACCCAAAGTGTAACCTGGACAGTGACTAAATTATTGTTCAACTCAATCTTTGAGGGTTTTTTTAGATTAGTAATAAGAAATTGATTGTGAAGAGTGGGGTCATAATGCTTCGAATGGAGACATATGGGCTGATTCTGATGTTTCAGAGAAACTTGAAATATTCATTTTATTGAGGCTCATTTGCTATCAGAACCAACCTTTTTTTTTTAAGTTTGAGCAAGTTATTCTTCTCCCCTTTGCCTGAAGAACTTAACTGTCCTGGGCTGAGAATCTACCTTTCATGGAAAAAAATGATTCCTGTCTGGATATACCCCATCATCTCTCTTTGCTTCTAGATTTGTAACCCAAGTTCTGGCATAATTCTGAAGATAAAAAAAATTATGACCTGAATAGAGGTGTGTACAATATACACCATATATATTTTTATATAATTTATTTTTACATAAATAGAAACCTGGGGAATATGTATGGAAATGGATTGAGAAGATATTAGCCAGAGTGGGACAATGTTGAAGTTATTGAAACTAATTCACTAAGCTAAGATTCTTGTGTTGTATATGGCCAGTAAATTGTTATAATTCTTGCTTTGATTAGTTGATTAAATTAAGTCAAGCTACCATAACTTTCTTAGTATATTATAGAAGAAGTATCAAAAGGCTTAGCATTATTGCAGTATGGAGACACTTTCATATTTTTTAAAATGCATTTAAAATATATATATAGTTTTATTAGTGCATTATGATCCAGCTATCCCTCTTCTGAGTATTTTCTCAGAGGAGTTAGAATCAGCACATTACAGTGACACAGCAAAATCCATGTTCATAGCAGCTCAATTTACAATAGCTAAATTATGGAACCAACCCAGTTGCCCCTTACTGGATGAATGGATCCAAATATATATATATTCTACTTTCATGTTTTATTTAGACCTCTCACTCTCCAATATATTTGTCCTATAGGAAATTGTAAAGACACCTTATTGGGCTGGAGCAGAGGCTCAGGAGTTAAAGTGCTTGCCTGGCATGTGTGAGGACCCAGGTTTGAAGCCCAGGACCACATACACAACTAAGTGTCAGAGAAACAAAGGCCAGATGAAAAGATAAATAAAGTTGATTCTCTCTTTTCTCTCTTTCCCTATTCCCCACTCTCTCTCTCTCTCTACTCTTTTTTTAAAAAACAAAGAGTCACCTTATCAAGCCTCTGAGAAATACATTGATGAGAAGAGCATTATCACCTCAAAAATTTTGTAGTGATTCATTTATGCAGGCAATAAATAACTAATGTCATTAGGACTAAGAACTAAAATACATGGGCAATATGCTAAAGTCTCATTTGATTTATAGAAATGGATAAACCCTGGATCTGGTGAATAGAAGTTGTGCTTGCATCACCAAATTGAGAATCAATTTTCATTTGTCAGCAAGTCCCAGAGCATCTTGGATGAAGGGTAGCCAGGTTCATTTAGAGAAGGACTTTGTAGTACCAAAAACTCACCAAATATATATTTGCTATCCATTCCCTGAAGAATCTGTGTCAATTTTCAAGGGTCCAGTGAGAAAGAGAGAATTATCGTACTATTCAGAATTTGCTTGACACGGGCTCTAAACTGCCAACAGTCCCTAGAGACACAAAACCCCAGTGACTCTCCAATCAGCAAGGTGATTTAGGAAGTGGGGATACTAATGGTGTTTAAGCTTGGTTTTGTTTCACTAGGGACCACTGGGTACCCCAGTCCTCCCTGTGGTTATTTCCCATGTCCACAATGTGTACTGGAGTAATCATACCAAAAAATTGACAAAATGCATATCCATATTGATTTATTGATCTCTGTGCTGAGAATCTAATGGTAGGAATTGCCAAGGCAAAATCATATGGAATAATATTTACCTGCAAAAATATAAACAAATGGTGATGCTTCTTTCTTTGATGGGTTTCAACATTAGTGCTACCATCAAAAACTTAAGAATGTAGAAATAATTATTTCCTTCTTTTTTTCCTTTAATTTTTTAAATTTGTTCAACATAGTCATACATAAAGGAAAGAATCATTGCCACATAATCATGATCACATGCAAAATGTCAGAGCAAGCCAAGGCTGATGCCAGATCATGATCTTCCCCCTTTGGGTTCCCCCATCCCATGTTTCCCCCAATCCTCTCCATAACAGCTGGGCTCCTCATGGAAGTAGAAGGTTCCACACTGGGCCGACAATTCTCCCCCTCCCTCCCTCCAACTGCCCCGACATCCCTCCCATTCTCATCCCCCATCACCTCCCCCCTCCCCTCTTTCCCCAGAGTCATAGGCAAGGATCCCCTCCCACCGACTCATGTAAAAATTCACCCATGTTGAGGTTATTATTAGCTTAGCCTACTTGCAGTCTGTTTCCAATTTTATTCTAGCTTCCACATATGATAGAAAATACTCAGCCCTTGAGTCTGAGTTTGGGGTATTTCACTTAGCATAATTTTTTCCATTGCCATCCATTTGGCTGCAAATGACATGATATTGTTCTCTCTAATAGCAGAATAGAATTTCATTGTATATATGTACCACAGTTTTTTAATCCACTCATCCAGTGAGGGGCATCTGGGTTGGTTCCATAGGTTAGCTATAGTAAATTGAGCTGCTATAAACATTGATGACACTGTATCTCTGTAACATGAAGATTCTAGCTCTTTTGGGAAAATACCCAGGAGTGGGATAGCTGGGTCATAAGGTTGTTCCAGCCCTAGTTTTTTGAGGAGTCTCCACACTGCTTTCCAGAGTGGACTTTACATGCTTGCAGTCCCACCAACAGTGTGAAAGTGTTCCTCTCTTCCCACAACCTCTCCAGCATCTGTCTTTTCTTGTATTCTTCATTTTTGCCACTCTGACAGGAATGAGGTAGAATCTCAGTGAAGTTTTGATTTGCATTTCTCTGATTGCTAGTGATGTAGAGCATTTTCTCATATATTTATGGGCTTTTTGGACTACCTCCACTGAGAATTTCTACTTAACTTCCTAGCTCATTTATTGATTGGATTATTTATGGTTTTGTTGTTCAGTTTTTTGAGTTGTTTGTATATTCTGGATATTAGCCCTCTGTTTGAAGTATAGTAGGCAGATTTTCTCCCTTTCTGTAGATTCTCTCTTGACACTCTTGACAGTATAGTTGCTGGTTTAATTTCCAGATCCTTGAACCATTTTGATTTGATTTTTGTGAAGGGTGAGAGGTAAGGATCCAATTTCAGATGTCTGCATATGACTGTCCAGTTTTTTCAACACTCTTTGTTGAACAGGCTGTTCTTCTTCCATACTATGCTTTTGCCCCTTTTATCAAATGTTAGATGGTTAAAGATTTGAGGGTTTGTCTTGGTATCTTCTATTCTGTTCCATTGGTCTTCATTTCTGTTATGATACCAGTACACATTGTTTTTGTTACTATAGTCCTATAGTATAATTTCAGGTCAGGAATTGTGATACCTTCTGCTTCCTTTTTCTTGATTAGTAATGTTTTGACTTTCTGGACCTTTGCAGAAAGGGCCTTTGATAAAATTCAGCACCCATTTATACTTAAAACTCTAGAGAAGATAGGGATCAAAGGAAAATATTTTAATTTTGTAAGAGCCATTTATGACAGACCCATAGCCAACCTTATGCTTAATGGAGAAAGACTGAAAACATTTCCACTGAATTTAGGAACAAGACAAGAATGTCCATTTTCACCTCTCTTTTTCAATATAATCCTTTAAACCCTAGCCAGAGCTATCAGAGAAGTGAAGGAAATCAAAGGAATTTGAATAGGAAAAGAGGAAGTCAAGATGTCTCTATTTGATGATGACATGATCCTATACCTAGAAGACCTAATAAGCTCGACCAGAAGACTCTTAGAGCTTATAAACGATTTCAGCAAAGTGGCTGGTTGTAAGATCAACACTCATAAATCATTAGCTCTCCTATACTCCAGCAACAAGTCCACTGAAGAAGAAATCAGGAAGTCTGTTCCATTCACAAATTCCTCTAAAAGAACAAAATACTTGTGCATCAATCTAACAAAGAATATAAGGGACCTCTACAATGAAAACTATCTAACATTTTAAAAAATTGCAGAGACCTTAATAGATGGAAAAATATTCCATGTTCTTGCTTAGGGAGAATCAATATACTCAAAAGGGCCATTCTACAGAAAGCCCTGTACAGATTCAATTCAATCCCCACGAAGATACCAATGACATTCTTCACGGATATAGAAAAAAGCAAGTCTCAAATTCATATAGAACAATAGAAATAATGATTTCTAACATTCCCATTCAACTTACTTATTTGGTCTGTGTGGAAGGTAGATGTTGGAAAATGACTTAAATCAGATGGTGGTGAATTCAATGGCAGCAGCTATCTCAGATGCATTTTTTCACTGAAGAGAAAAAAATATTCCCTGCTATACAGTTATTAATTAGTGAAAGTATATTTTAATCTCTTTACCAGAAGCCACCTCAAATGGTTAAGTTTCATTTTTAAATGGGTAACATAGATCTTTTCTATCTCATTTCCAAGCTATAAAAACTTTTTAGTTATCCATATAATCAACTCTGCAGTCATTAATTTATTCTCCAATTCATAGAACATCCGATTGTTCTGCTTCATGTAGGGTGACTATTACTAGTGAACAAAAGTAGTAACTATTAGACACACTTTGGTAGCCCACATGTATACCAGAATTTAGTAACTAAATTCCACAAGAATTAATAAGGACTGTACCTCAGAAAAATGGTATAAATTTACAGTATTCTGGAAACTGTCAAGATATGTCCATCAAACGTAAAGGTCCAGTTGCTATATCTGACATCTCCTATCATGGAGAAAAAAAATCTCAGTTCCTCCTGGGTCCCTTTAAATTATAAAGTTAACATTTATTTCATTATTGGCTGACTTGAAAGACTCCAATTTTGAGTGGGATCCAGAAGAAAATTCAGATTGGAGCCACTTGACTTAGCAGACCTGATAGTGTTTGAAATGTTGGAAATGCTTGGAATATCTGTGGCAGAATGATGTTTTATAGAATTTTTATCAGGACCCTATAGACTAGAATATGCCAAGCCATGTTCTGCAGATGCATGTCTCTTTTGAAAAGATTTTTGGGTTGCTACTAAATCCCAGAAGAGCCTGAATTATTGTCATGTATCATCAACTTATCATGTAATTTGGTCTATACATCATGAATCGGGTGTCTACCGACTCATTAAGTCACAAACTTAAGCTTGCTGAGCTTTATTCCACCACCATATAGTAGTGCTATATATAAGATAAGGCTTGATCATATCCTGAAGGCACAAGGGGGTTTCATCACAATGAAATGGTTTCTTGGCACGTACTCCTCATACAACTGCTTCTATCTTTAACCCATATGTATGGCCTTAGGTGACCAATGATCTCATGAACAAAATCTTTAGATTTTTGTAAGGTTCTGCATGGCATGTGACACTACCTAAAATGACTAATGGTTTGGTTTACAAGGAATGTGATTTAAACATCAGTGACAAGAAGATCTACAGATATGTATATGAATATCTTCAATTGGGAAAAGTGTGAAGATATTTGTGTTTCTCAATAATTGAAGGCAAGATCACTTGTTCTTTGATTGCCAATCACCAGTCACCTTGTTTTGGTTCAATAGGTACCATGCATAAAATGGTGATTGTTTCAGCAAACTGAATTGCTTACTAAGGCCAGTCTGGTTCAACCTGTTACCGAATGCCTGTATTAGTCAGTTTTTCATTGTTGTGACAAAATACCGAGAAAAACAGATTCAAAGAGGAAAGATTTATCTTGTCTTAGTGTTTCAGAGGGTTCAGGCCATAGTCAAGTTCCTTGCTTTTAGGCCTGTGGTTAGATAGAAACATGGTAGAAGGGTGTGGTAGAAATAGGCTACACATCTTATGGCTGCTTGAAAGCAGAGGGCGAGGAAGGTGTGGGGGACAAAATATGCCCTTCCATGGTATGCCCCCAGTGATATATGTCCTCCAACTATGCCTCATGTCCTACAATTAATACCATCTTCCAATAATGCCATCAAATTAGGAATCTATCAATGGATTAATCCATTGTTGAGGTCAGAGCCCTCAACATTCATTTTCCCAAAGCCGCAGTTTTGTACCTTGCTGTACTGGAATCAAACCTGCAACACATTATTCTTTTGTGGATAAACCAGAATCAGACCATAATAGTGTCCAACCTGTCAATAGCAGAGGACAATGCTTAGTTCCAATAAGGCATTATTCTTCAAGGGACCAGTCAGTATCCTAGGGTCAGACTGACTACAGTAGGATAACTTCCATCATGCTGTCATGGAAAGGGCAGTGATTATTTTCCCTTTTGCTGGGATAGATATTCTGCATATGAGTTTGTTTTTCAAAACTATTGTCTATGAACATTCAGATTGCCTTGTTCCTTGTCATGGTAGTTCACACATCATTGCTTTTGAAGTAAGCACTAATTTTACAGCTAATAAATGTGGCTTTGGCCCATGCTTCTGAAAATGACAGATCTTATCAGGTTTCCCATTGCCTGGAGGCAGCTGACCTGATAGATGGGTGAAATCATTTTTTGAATACTCAACTATATCACCAGATCAGTGGTAACACTTTGTAGTTTGGAGTGATCATTCAGGATACAGTATACACTCTGAATCAGTGACCAATGTATGGATGCTTCTCCCAAAGCCAGGATTCCCAGGTTCATGAATGAAGGATTGAAAATTGGAGTAATTTTCCCAGTATTTTACTAAATAAATCAATAGTGATATTTTTGCATCTGTCACTGTAACTTTGAGTTCTCTTAGTCTGGAGTTCTTTCCTGCTCCATATCTAGTTCTTCCCTTATACTAGGTGTGTGTGACTTTTTATACAGGAGATTACCTAAGGCTTATTGCACCTACTTGGGCTTATGATTTGTGATTACAAAGACATGGAGAAAATGATATTGTAAGGCAAAAACTTCTCCTTTACTTCTCAAAACCTGTTCTGCTCTGTGCTCAAGTAATTTGGGTTTAAAATTTGGCAATATCCAGGACAATATTTATACCTTTTCATTATTGTGGTTCTCAGAATTTGCTTTCATTCCTTCAAGGGGCTCTCTTTCTTTTCCTCCCACAAAACCACAGATAGTTCAGTACTTAGGGTTTGAGATGTGAAGTTATTCCATTTAGTTTGAACTTGTGTCTTCTCTTTCCATGTTAAGATATCTATATCTATAAAATACCTCCTTCTCTTTTTTCTTAAAATTTTAAGACAGCTGGACTATTGCCCAGTCATATTGGCAAATCACACTCCTAATTTATGCAGCAATGATAAAGCCCCATCCTTTCTGATTTTTAGTGCATGGAAGCATATGGAATCAAAAAGTGCCAGACCCAGCTTTGCACTCCAGGAATGTGTGGGAGGGCTTACCAGCACTTGCAGGGTAAAGAAAAAGGAGACATGAGTAAAACTCATAAAACATTTAAGTTTTCTTTTATTACCCTCACTTTTGGGAATTTTGGTATACATTTCTGAAAGGGGTATATTGATGAAAAATATAATCTATTGCTTAAAATATGTTACACATTTATATTTAAAGAGATTTTATTTGGGGGGAAACTTTTTATAAGCTCTCTTCAAAAAGAATCAAATCCTCAATCCTTTAAAATTCCATTTTCCCTCTATACACCTAAGAATTTCATGAAATTGGGATGTATTGTGTACAAGTTAATTCAATGAAAAAAATACCCTTTAATTTGGAAATTTAAAGAAGGGGAGCATAAACGAAGTGAGATTTTATTTTCCACTGAGTACAATACTAATTTCATTAATGCTGTAATTGTGGTCTGCTGAAATACACATATAGAGGAATTCTTGGATTACTCTGGGAACATTTTCCCACAATATTCTCTTGTATTTGTTATAAGCATTAAGCTGTGTCCATTTCTTTCAGGACCTGTTAAACACATTCTCAGAACATCAGTTCTCTCCATATTTGAAGTCAATGAAAGCTCCAAGTTAATGGTGCAGATCTGTTCCCTGGGGGCTGAACCTAGTCTTGCCCTAAAAATAAATTTAAATATATTGCTATACTTCCAAGTATTAGGCAAGTCTTTATTAAAACAAATTTCCCTATCCAGTCAAGCAGAGAAATGCACTAAATGAGAAAATAAAATATAACTAAAATAAAAATCAAAAGCCCCAATCATGACAGAGAAATTTCAGATTAAAATGATCATTTTTGGCCACTTGTATGTGATATAAATTTAAATGGAAACATATATGCTTGCAAAAATCATAGTGAACTATCATGATTTTAAAATAACTTATAGTTCACTATTGTTTGTTTATTCATTGTAGTAACACATCTATTCTTTGCTTTCTAGTATGCAATTTCTGTTCTCTTATTAATAACTTACTGATTATCTATCAAGAAATACATCTCCTTTTTCCACCCTTTGTTTTAGTGAGGTTTTTCTTCCCTCCAGGTTAACAAAGAAGCAAATGATCCAGACCTCTTGCACTGGCATGGGAGTGGTGACTGGTTAGGGATGGTCATGTGATCCCCTGACAGTTAATGAGATGCAAGGATGCTTTTTGTGAGTGGGCTGAGATAAAAGCTTTTTGTTTTTCCTGGTGGATATGAACCTTTAAGGACTTAGTGACTATTGCTACTCTAATCACTTTGCAATCATATAGAAATGGAGCCAACTTCAAAAAAGCAGGTTTGGAGAACTAAAGATGAAGAATATATACTTCTTGGTACCGATATGAACCCTGAATGAAAATAAGCCTGTATGTTTATCTCCTGACTGCGTAGTATTTGATTAATGAGCACTCCCCTCCTTTTTTTTCCCCTGAGTTGTTTTAAGTGCAGAGATAATTCTTACTGGTGAATCCATGAAACGTAAGGACATTGCTATTGGTGTTGGGGATGCAAAACACTACTTCTAACTTCAAGGAACCCACAATCCTTTAAAGAACATATGCGCAGATGCCAGTTATTCTACTATATGAAAGTTATGCAAGGAGTTTGGAAGCACAGGTTGGGGTGAGAGTGGGACAAATCTTCCCAAAAAAGTTACATTCAAATTAGATCTTCAAAGAAATGCATATTTAAATAAAATTGGCCTTATTCCTACCTAAGTTTGGGATCCTTCAAAAGCAGACCTGGTTATAGAACTTGGGTACAAATAATATCTTTGGGACTTAATTCCAGGAAGCATAAGTGAGGGAATGAGAAAAAATGACACAGGAAAGCCAAAAAAGGGCACATTATGAATGGATTACTGTAAATAATTTGAGACTCAGTCCCATTGGTGACTTTTGAATCCATCTACCCAGGGAAATTATTGGATTTATCCATGATCCCCTCCAGCCCTTATTAGTTGATGATTGTCCTTGGAATCTTATCTCCCTTGTACTTCTTAGCTGCATCTGTGTGCCTTGGAATATTCTATTCTGCCATTGGAGAAAGCCAATAGGAGGAATAAAAGAGGCATTTATTGTCATTGTTCTTGGGACCACTTGGAATAAACTGAGGTAGTCCAAAGGATATGAGGTAGAACCAACTTCATCTGCTAGATTTCCCATTTTCTGAGAGGTATCATATCCTCTCTTTATTATTTCCATGATTTCCCATTGACTGTACTCAATGATTTTTATTGGCTTGGTTCTGAGATCCTAACTCCAGTGAATGATCTAGCTCATTCTAGTTGTTTTATTTCCTCTACTTTGTGCCAAAACCCATGTGGATCAGCCATCTGTCTTGATTTCTCCTGAAATCCTATAGAAAGCATTTTGTAGGGTGTGATTTGATGAATATTTGTATAGTATGATTTTTCAGAAGATAAGCCCAGTGGAAAAATTTTCATATCTGCAGTGAAAATAAACTAAAGTTTATTGTTGCACATTCTCTGTCTTAAAAAGTCCTATATTGCTATTATGGGTTAGGTTCCTTAGGAATATATCCTGAGACAAAGATTTTTAGGCAATGATTTACTGAGAGGGTGGTTCCAGTGGAACGTGTAAGTCAATGAAGAAAGCAGGCCAGGACAAGGGGTAACACAAGGTGAAAACAGGGTTCATCTGAACCCATGTGAGCTCTTTGGAAAATTGTCCCTGATAAGGACAAGAGCGTAGGCTTTTCATACTCCTGTGTCAGTCAGTTAGTGGCTGCAGCTACCTCTTGGGAAAGGGTGTAAGCCCTCAATCATTTCTGGATTAGGTGGCTCCTATTGATAACAGGAAATTATTATTAGAAATATGTACCTGTGAGTTGCCAGCACCCAACACTCACAGAAGCTGGGGTGGATACACCTGTACTTGATTTTCAAAAGGAACATGAGCAGGACACCAAAAATTCTACTTTGACCACTCTATCATGGAAGTTTCTCACTGGACAGATTCCTGAACATGCCTCGCCCTCTGCAAATGTTTTCATCTTCATTTTTCTCTCAAGATTCACCATCTTCGCTTTCTGTACAGTCTGACTACTTCTAAATAAAAATTTACTTTTTTTTTAAAGAGAGAAGGACAGCAAAAGAGAGAATAAATTTTTGTTGAGTTTTTCACATGGCTTTCATTGCTATGACACTTAGTTGTGTACAAGGGTGCTGAAGTTTGAATCCATGCACTGTGTATGCCAGACAAGCACTGTAACCGCTGAGACACTGCTCCAGCCCCACAAAATTACTTTTGCTATAATACAAAACAATTAATCTCTTAACCCTATTCTTTCTGAAATGAGGCATTCTTTTGCCTACCAACAGCCTCACAAGCACGCTTAGCTAACGTAGATGCCATTGCTTGCTCTGCTTTTGTTCTTGTTTAGTTTCATGAAAAGCTTACAGTGACCTTGAAATTTCTGCCTGCTCCTGTTCCTTATCCATTTCTAAATGTGGAACTGTAGCTTGGCACCAAAATGAATGTCTGCGTTAACAGAAGAGTTGATAACTGGTTTTGATTTTAGACAGCAATGATTTTATCTCTGCAAAAGATGAATAGCAACCAGATGAGGAGACAAGTTTACTTTCACTAGAAAAAGCAGCCTGTGCAAAGATGCAGAGACGTGAACATGGTAAGCTTAGAAAACGTGAAAATAGCTCAGTTTGGCTTGAAGTCAAATCGTGCAGGGAGACAGGAGCCATGAGAAATGGCCTAGATAGAAGAAGGTAGAGCAAGATTGTAGCTTTAATGTTCCAGCATGTCATGCCAAGGAGTTTAGACCTTGTCCTGAATCATGATGTCATGTTCAGATTGGCAATTTAAAAAGATCACTGTATTTCCATCTTCCCTGTGGAATGTGAACTTGAGAAGGATAACTACTGGGCCAGGAACATCAGATATATAGCTTTTATGAAAACATGAAAAATGATGATGTTTCTAAATGAAGATTATGACAATAGTGATGAAGATCTCTGTACGTTTAAGGAGAAAGGAAACAGCCAGATGATAAATAGTGCATAGGAAAGGGGACGTGAGTACTCAAGAGAGACAACCAGCTTTTGGGTTTGCATACTACAATTTGCTAATCCTATTATTTTTTCCCTTAAAAGAATGTAAAAATGGCATTATTCTCTCTATATTGTTTTGCACCCTGTCATATTATGAATGTCTTTCATTATAATAAATATAATATAAATATATACATTTACATCAATTAAATAGCTGTAAATCAACTTCAAATGTATTTGTATAGTATTTATTGACCAATTGATAATTGAAAATATGCTTATAAAACTATAAATTCAACAAATATTTATTGAATATTGAATGCTCATACTTATTCTAGGTAATATGGATAAAAACCATTCCCTTCTCTTACTTGGCAAGTTTTAAGTCATCTAGTAATTATGATGATAATGAGGAGATAATAACAGAACCTGGCCTTGATGTGGTGTTTACTTGGGTCAAGCAGTGTTTTTTCAGAAACCCTAAGAATCAATTAATGTTATCCTCCTCAAGAAGCAGACAAAAAGGCAAACAGGATTCTTCAATGATTAGGTATAATTTGTGACTTGCCAGTCACAGGATGTAGCCTGAGCACATTGGAGAGGCTTCCATGAGCCTTACAAGGGTAGGTCTTAACAAAGTCTTCCCAGAGGAACCGATCCAATATCTTAATTGAGATGTTGAGGTTGAAGAAGAGTTACCTTATATGCAATTAAAGATTTTCTTTATTTTTTAAACACTTTAAGGACCTCACATTTACTTTATAAATTGGAGTACACTTTGAGGAAATGTTACATTATCTTGTAGTACAGGGAAGGCAGGATCATTCTAGAAACTTCCTGCTAAGACTGTAGTCTGTTCAATATTTATACTTCCATTTTATATTTGGTCCCCTCATTTTTGGTTTCTGGACTGGATACACCTGGCATTGGGTGTATCCACAGAACACTAATTAAAAAAAAAAGAAACTATACATGGATCAAAGAGGGATTAATAGAGAAGAGGAAGGAGAGAGTGAAGTGGGGGCAGGGAAGTGCTGGGAGGTGAATTGGAACAGGTTATGTTCTATGTTTTTGTGATTATATCAGGGTATATCCTGGCGTTGTATATAACTAAAAAGAATAAATTTTAAAAAGGTTACCAATGACCTTCACATTCAAATTCAATGTTAATATTTTGGCCGTTGCATTATTTGATGTCTTTCAAGAATCTAAACATTATTCCTTCCTACTTGAAAATTTCTACTGTCTTGCTAGTCATGTAAACCAGAAATTTGAAAAATATCCTGTAATATTTACTTTCCCTTATCTATCTCTTCTATAAATTCTTGTCTAGGGGCTGGAGTGGTGGCTCTGCAGTTACAGCACTTACCAGGATGTTGCTTCGAACCACATACGTAAGGAAGTGTTGGAAGAATGAAAGTCACATGAAAAAACACTAAAATAAAAATTGACACACACTCTCTCTCTCCCTCTCTCTTTCTCTCTCTCTCTCTCCCTCTCCCCCTCTCTCCCCCTCCATCCCTCTCCATCCTTGTCTCTTAAAAAAAAATTCTTGTCTAGTTCCCTTGCCTTTGCATACCACATTTTCCACTGGACAAACTTGGTATGAATTCTAAGCCATTCTCAGTTGGCTGTCTCTACCTCCAGTCTTCATTTACCAATGGAGTTTGTTATTAAGACTCATAGCCAAGATTAGAAGCAACTCAGAAGACTGAGGAGGGATTTCCATGTTGTTTGGAAATCTTTACTTATCTACACCTGAAAACTGATGAATCAGAGATGAGCCGCATACTCAGTAGTCATTTATACGCTTACTATGTTAATTTGTCTGGTCAATTCTATTGGATTACAGGAATACTTGAATTGGAGTCCTTTCTCCTGCATGCTTATTTTATTTTGGGTGAATTGATAGTCAATTTTATGATCAATACTCAGACTCTGGAAGTACTTTTCTTCATTTACATATGTTGGGATAATAATAGTACCTAGACAATAGGATTGGTTTTAGGATGGAATGATGGAATTGCTCAAGATTACTGTCATTTGTTATAGTTATTACTGTTATTATAGTTGATATAGTAACTGCTATCAGGGATGTCCAGGGACCTTGCTATGACCTTAGTCTTTATGAAATAAGTCTTCCTAGAACTATAGTATCTGCATAATCTTTCCTCACTATCCAGTAAGAGCAGAACCTCTGGAACTATGACTACAGTCTGATTCACTTTACAGTGGCAGCTTTGGTGTTGATACGATTTTACATTGATATGTCTTGCAGTTTGAACTTCAGACCAACTGAAATATCCTTGAACCTATAATATCAGTGGGATATTTTGACTTCAGTTAAGTTTTCACTGCTTCGTTGGTATCCTCATAGAACTGATTTCCTCTGCCCATGTTCCTCACCTTGGTGAGCTGGTCATCTCTGGTGTCACTTTTATTTCCATTTTCAAGGGATGAGCAACTACCTGGTTTCTGCATATCTCTTGCACAATACACCTCCACTGAACTATCAAATTATTTTGGAAGATAGAGGAGAGAGCTCTTTTTTCCATATTAGAAGGATACATGGTGAAGGTAACATTTAATATGACTCTTAAAAACTGGGTACAAACTGAACTTGAACTGATGAAGGTATAGAGAAGGTTCTAGAGATGAGGAGCAACATGAGTGAAGTGGTGGTACAAAATTGAGGTGACTGGTGATGGCCCTGGTGTGCACCTGTATTCTATGAAGTATGGATATTCATGGCTTAAACTGGGCAATCAGTTCTCTCTTAGGTTGGGGTTGGCAATCTGTGGTCAGTTGGTCAAATCTTGCCTGCCTCATCTTTTTATTCAACTTTCAAGGTAAACTGAATTTGCATGTTTTTAAGTGGTTGAAGAAAGATTAACAAAAAGAATTTGTATGACAAATTGAAATATATGAAATTCAAGTTTCAGGGTCCATAAGTAAAGTTGGAGTGGAATATAGCCTGTGGCTGCATTCATGCTACAAAAGCAGAGTTGAATAGTTGTGACAGAGATTATATGGCCAGAAAAACCTAACTTATTTGCCTTCTGGTCCTACATTTACCAAAACAGTTTTCCAATCACAATTTTAGGTCTTTAGTTTTCTTTAAAAGTTTGAAACATCCTGGAAAGGTATTCACAATACTATTCTCCTTTTTCTTTTACATAGGAATTGGCAAAAAAATATTTATATATAAAGCCTTTTTTAAACACTGCTGAATATATAAGCCAGAATGTAACAAAGATGTAAAATGCTGAATTCTATATAACTGCCTTCAAAGGCTCCTCAACATCTACTATAGGTTAGACAGCCCCAGAGACTGATTCTAATGAAAGCAGCAGTAGCCTGTAGGAAAGGAACACAGGTTCACATATCGCCCATGTAGGAGCCACACTGGGGTGTGGGATAGTTGCTGAGGGTGGAGATGATGTCACTGACAACTTAATTGTGTTCCTCAGCATGTGGACAGGAATCCTCAGGGTTTGTTTTTGGAGCTGTAATAGTTGTCTTGACAGACTCAGTCAGCTGTAATATTTAACTAAGCACTAGGATAGAAATCTCTGGATGATTAAATAAATTACCTTGGGCCTATTCTCTGATTTAACCACAACTGAACTGGGTTTGCTTTTTAAAAAACAGACTTTAGAAAGAAAGAAAATTAGAAATTGGAATCAAGGCAAGAAGTAGGACACACTAATATATATATATATATTTCCACTAAGAAAATTAGTTTGAATATCTATCATCTTTGTTGTACTGAGGTCACCTCTATGAATCATCATAATTTGGTAGTAGAGGTTGTCCAGTGTCTTATATGACATCTGATGGGTAAATAAAAGAAGAAAATGAGAAAAAGAAAAAAAATTGTATAAAGAAAAAATTGATTTTTAAAAAATCATAGAAAATTGAAGTATGCAACTCAACATGTGAGCAAGAGTAGTAATAGTGTTCTAGTCTCTTTAAAAAAATGAACAGTTCAACTACAAAAACACAAACAACCCAATCAATAAATGGGCCAAAGACCTAAATAGAACTTTTCAACAGAAGACATTGATCAAGCCAATGAATACATGAGAAAGTGCTCTAAATCACTAGTAATCAGAGAAATGCAAATGAAAACTATATTAAGATATCACCTCACGCCAGCCAGAATGGCAAAAATGAAGAAAATAAACAATAATAGATGCTGGAAGGGCTGTGGAGAGATAGGCACACTAACACACTATTGGTGGAGCTGCAGACTGGTACAGCCCCTCTGGAAAGCAGTGTGGAGAATCCTCAAAAAATTAAGGATGATACCACCATACGACCCTGCTATTCCTCTCCTGGGTATCTTTCCAGGGGATTTAGAATCAGCACATTATAGTGATACAGCAATATCTATGTTCATAGCAGCTCAATTTACAATAGCTAAATCATGGAAACAACCCAGATGTCCCTCACTGGATGAATGGATCCAAAAACTGTGGTACATATATACCATGGAATTTTACACAGCAATTAGAAACAATGATATTGCAGCCTTTGAAGGTAAATGGATGGCTATGGAAGAAATTATGCTGAGTGAAATCAGCAAAATCCAGAGAACCAAGGGTCCAATATCTTTACTCATATGTGGAGGCTGGAACTAGACCCTGGCCATTGAGAGAGGTGGTCTATTATCAGGTGTTAAATCCAGATATTGTGTAATGTTACACAACCTAATACTTTTTTTAGAGATGTTGTGGGAAGGGGAAGGGAGGAATAAAGGTGGGTAACTGGGGGGGCACTCTTGGGGGTAAATCTAATCTTCAGAATCTATATACATTATATATTGTTTTGTTAAAAATGTGTATGATTATTCAACAAATAAATTTCTCAATAAAAAAAAGAACAGTTCTTTTTTGATGTGGCTGATAGCATTAATATTGGTCCACAACCAGTTCCAAATTTCCTTTCTGCTACATTCTGTTCTCTTTTGACTTCTGGTGTCCTCTTCAGTCTGGTCAACCTAAAATTCAACTTAAGACACACTGAGGGTGAGAATGAAGAATTTTTTTGAACTGAAATAAGGATGACCACCTGGGGAGAAACACAAATTCTAGTTGCCTGGAATAGGTGTTCCCAGAACAGCAGCTGAGATGACTGGTTTTACAGATCTGCCTTCTTTAATAAGAAGATGGTAAAAATAAACTGGTTGCTACACAAGAACAGCCAGGTCACTGATTGGTCCTCAGTCACTTATGTTATACTTTCAGGAAGGAATCATAATAAGGAATCTAAGTTATTTATTACTCTGATGGCAGCAGTATATCTACAAGCAACCAAGTCAAAGGGGTTAAATGTTAAATAAATCAGATCGTGAGACTTTGGAATTCAGGAGGGTTTGTCTCACTACTCATGTCTGTCAGACCTGGTAGGAGTTTGAAGACCCCTTTCTTTTATTTATATCTTTACTCTTCTTTTTCTTTCTCTCTTTTTTTTTTAAAGAACGAAGGGACAGTAAGAGAGAAAGAGAGAAGCAATTTTTATTCAGTTTTTCATGTGACTTTTATTCCTCAGACACTTTGTTATGTACATGGTGCTGGGGTTTGAACTTGAGTACTCACTCATGCCAGGCAAGCGCTGTAACTGCTGAGCTACGACTCCAGCCCCTACTCTCATTTCTTAATCTCAGGTGTTCTCTGTTGTCTGCGAAGGTTAAGAGGTGTGTGCCATTTTTACTAAACATTTATTCATATTCTAAGGGTTTTCTAGTAAGCAAATATTACTGTGACAGTAGTTGTTGGAACTCTCGTACTTTTTATTTCTTACATCTAAACACTTTCTGTGAAGACAAAATAGCAAAGTAACTGAAAGAAAAAAAGGTCAGTTTTTTTTTTTCTAGAGCTCTCAGCTGCTAAACACTTCCAAAGTCTCATTGTATTTAATTCTCTTATCAATCCTGAAAGGAGCTTTTCATATTAGGATACTGAAACAAATAGAAAGTAAGAACTTTCCTAAAGAAGAGAAAGAACAGTGTAACATCCATACTCCAGCAGTACTGGGGTATTTGAATAGGTTAAGACCAAAGACCACCTGTGGAGACAGGGTGTGAGATACAAGATGTGCTGAGAAATGTTTCAAGAAGGAGACAGTGGTGATGGGCTGGACAGCTGCACATATTTTCATATGGTGCCTCTGGTGTCTTTTTCCATCTCAGAGGTTTGTCCAGGGTCAGCTGCGTAAAGAAGCACTACTCTATTCTGCACAGGTTACTGCGAGGAAGTGGGCTTTATAGGTCAGGTTATGGAAGCAGCTTTGGCTTAACATGCTTTGTTCCATTGTGTGACCAGCACCCCAAGAATCTTGGTACGCACGCAAGAGTCTACATGTAACATTAACTTTCCCCAGTTGCCAGCATACACAAAAGAAAGCCTCTATCTTTCATGATAAGCATGTATCTGAACACTCCAGTTCAGACTTACACTCTTTGTTCTCTTAATGTGGCTAGCTTTCTGGGAATGGGGTGGGATACTTCAGGGCCATGGATTTTACTGTCCTTGTTTTTCTGCATGGACGACATAAATGGGAAGTTTTCAATTTTATGGTCCAGATGTCCTAGTGAGAGACATCTTAACAGGTGGGATTCTTGACCTATTTTATTTGCTTTGTTTCTGGTGAGATGATAAAGCAGTACGGGAATAAAGTTCAAGACTCTTCTAGGAAGAAAGTGTCTGAATGATACTTGCTCTTTCCCATGCACACCCATGCTGCGGTAATGATTATTTAGATCAGAGGAAATGCCTGCTGCTCTCACTGGTATCTCACAGAGAAACACTTGCTTCTACCTTGAAAATGAAGGAAGAGCTCTAGAGTAATCAGAACCACCTTAGAAATCAAGAAAGAGAGACTTCAGAATTGTTATTTATGATGTCCTATCCAGCGGCACGGGGAGCTATTGTATTTATATTTTAAAGGAACCCAGATGACATGAAACCAAAGGAAATTAATATTTGAAAAAAGGGATGAAACTCAAGAAGCCATTGCTTCTTGACATGTTATGCCACTATTTATAAGTACAATTCACAATGTACAAAATCCATTTTAAAGGTTAGCAAAACTTCTAATATGTTTTAAAATGAAACAAGCTAGGTGGTTTGAAAGTAATAGAGCTATTTGAACCAGTTTTTTTCTTTTATTTTTTGTACTTTCCTATGGAGTTAATCTAAGTGCAACATTTCTTCAAAATTCAAAATATTATTGTCTTCAGTGGGATTTTGGATTAATTGAGCCATCAAGGAAAAACAGCACTGATGTAAGTAAACTTTGTTATTCTCACATGGGCACCAACAGCCTGCAGAAAAACACAAAGAAATATTAATTGGCATGCTGCTATGTAATAACTTGTTTTTAGACTAAGAAAAACACAATTTTATTTAATTACAATAATATATTTTATTTTCAAAATGTTATGAGTTGACTTACTAATTTCCTAGTACGAGCAACTTACTTGGTAGAAAAATTAATTCTGCAGTGTATAGAAATAGTGTCATTTATAAAATAAAATGGTAAACACAAAGATTATCTTTCATTTTTAAAACTAGACAACTTATAGTTTAAGTATATATATATAGATAGATATATATATATACTCATATACACTCACGTCCTTATTTTCTTTTAAAGTATTACACTCACATGGGCTAAAAAAGTTATCTTCCATAAATATATAAATCTCCCCCATATATGTTTACGTACATTTCTGTGTTATAGTCTGTTTGATTTTTCTGTTGGAGGAAGTGTATATTACTTCTTTTCCTACGGAAAGGCAAGGTGAATAGTTTCAGAGAACAGGAAACCTGCAAACCGCTTACTTAGGGAGAAATCTGAATTTCAACATAGGAAATTGGCAAGATAATGACCAACCATTATAAGACTATTTGTGTGTTTTTAAAAATATTTTTATTGGTTCTTTTTTTAAGGCATATATGGCATAAGATTATACAATGGCATAATTATAAAAGCATGGAATTTAACTTGTTCTAATTCAGTCTTCAGTTTTTCCCTTTCCCCTCCCTTCCTCCCACCTTGTTTTATTTTCTTTCATTTTTTATATACATGACAATAGGATGTACATTGACATACTTATAAAAGCTTGGAGTATACATTGTTTTAATTCAGTTTCCAGTATTACCCCTTCCTCTCCTTTCTTCCTACTCCCTATTCTTGTTAGATATACTTGAGACTAGGATAAACATTGACATTTTTACAAATGTACAAAGTGGAATGTATAAGTTACATCATAAGACTATTTTTTAGGGGCATTTGTGTTCAGCTTTGCTTTCACATTGTCAATGTGTACCTGGCAGTACTTCTGTCTGGAGGAAAGTGACCCTGGTGCCAATGTCCTCTGTGGAAGGCTGGTGAGGGAGAGTTTCTTGACCATGCCCTGCTATCATTTAAATAATTGGTGATTGAGTTGGATGAGCTCACATGTATTTGAATCCAAGGTTGAAATAAATAAGAAGATTGAAAAGGTAAGAAATTAAAGGTAAATAGGAAAAGATTCACCATATTGCAATTATATATGCATGTAAAAATTCTATTCAACTGCTAAAAATATATATCACCCTCTTATTTTCAACAGTGACTTGACTAAATTTTTTACATTGCTTTTTGAAGGCTGCTGTTTCCCTAAGCTCATATTTAAGAAGAAACTCTTTGAGACCTTATTCCTTTTCTGCTAAATTCTGTATATTATCCTGAAGACACAGAAAGCAAAGTTTCATGTGCTCTTACTAAGTGACTTTGGACTATGAAGTCAAAATTGTCTCAGCCTGAGCAACTAATTTTCCTTGATGTTACATGACAAGCTCATTAAATTTCAGTTTCATCAGTTTTTCTTTAAACCACTTTGTCATCAAATTAAAGATATCAATAATATTGATATCTGGGAGAAAACATTAAACCATGTTCAAAATAATCAAAATAAAAATGACAAATGAAACACAAGCATGTTCTTGGAAGCAAATATATGCAGTCTTTAATCTCAGAGGGACCTATAAAATATAATTAGGCATTTTTAAAAGAGTGATTTTATAGTGTGTTAATTTTATGTTTTAATTTACAAAATAGCAAAATAGCAAGTGGAAGGAAAATATAAGATGTTTTTGTTTTCTCCCCCCTCTTTTTTTCTTAAAACAATGTCATGGCTGAATTATTTTTCTAAAATTCATGTTCAAGTACTAACCCTCAGTACCTCAGAATGTGATTATATTTGGAGATAGGTACCATATTTGAAAAGGTACCATATTCCCCCCAGATCCATGGGAGATATATTCCAAGACCCTTAGTGGGTGCCTGGAACTACAGACAGTACTGAACTTTTTTTTTCTGTGTATAAATACTTATGATAAATTTTAATTTTAAATTTGGCATACTCACAGATTAACGATAATAATAATAAAATAGAGCAATGATAACAAGATTCTATAATAAAGTTTATGTGAAAATTGTCTCACTCTCTAAATTATCTTATTCTACTGTACTCACCCTTGTTTTCCTTGTGATGATGCAAAATGCTAGATGCCTCAGTGATGAGATGAAGTGAGATGAATGATGTAAATAATGTGATGTGTGTTAGTCTGCTATATAAGAGTTACTTGAACAGAAGTACTGTGCCATCACAATAGTTAACCTCATAAACAAGATATTTAGTAAGTGACTAATGGATAGGTAGCATATACTGCATGGATATGTTGGGAAAAGAATGAGTCACATAATGGGGGGAGATGAAATGGAAGGTGTGAGATTTTATCATGCTGCTCTAAATAGTGAGCGATTTAAAAATCATGAATTATTTATTTCTGGAACTTTCTGTGTGTGAATATATGTACATATTCCTACAGGCACTTAACCACTTAGCCATATCCTCATCTCTTTTTATTTTTATTTTAATTTTGAAATGGAATCTCATTAAGTTGCTTAGGGCCTCACTAAGTTGCTGAGGCTGCTTTTGAACTTGTGATCCTCCTGCCTCAATCTCCTGAGCTGCTGGGATTAAAGGTGTGCACCACTATGCCCCGCTTTATTTAATATTTTTGTACCGCAATTGACTGCAGATAACTGAAACAGTGGAAAGCAAAACTACAGATAAGACAGAGGACTAGTGTAATAAGGTCATGTGAGCTCATGTGTGTAGGCCCTAATCCACTATAGCTGCTGTCCTTCTACAGAGAAGAGATTGAAACACAAACACAGGAAGATGACTGTGTGCAGAGAGAAGATGGCTATCTACAAGCCAAGAAAGAGGCCCTCAGAAGAAACTAACCCTGTTGGCAATTTTATCTTGTGTTTCTTGCCTCAGGAAATGTGAGGAAATAAATTTCTATTTTTCTTAAGCCATCTAATCAGTAGTACTTTGCTATGGCAGCCCTAGAAATATAATACAAATGCTATCTTAATTTTAGTAGTTTAAGATTATTTCTTTTAGGTCTGATGATAGAACAGGATTTGTTCTTATGGTAGACAGTGTAAGGTGTCAGAAATCACTGCTTTCCCATTTTCAGATGTGTTACTTGTTTATACCTCTTCAAAGAGTACCATTAAGATAGCAGCCACTTGTTTAACTGTTAATATCCTTATTGTATTATTCCTAATATGCTTGAAATAATTTGTTTTGTGATTTCCTTTTCTTTGTAATTAGGTTTAGTGATTAAATTTTGCTATAAGCTTGAATGATCTATTTAAATAGTGCCTTGTTTCTTATTCTTGTCTTTTAAATTGCCCTTATTAGCAATAACTAAAAAGGAATTGGGAATATAGTATGAGTGTTAGAACACAAACTCCACCTTTTGAATTGGTTGTCAGGTTCTCCCAACTCAATGGCTTTTCAGCAGCCTCAGTTCAAGTTTGCTTAATAAACCATGGAAAAGGAACTCAGGCCTCCTCACAGCATCTAACCTTTACACGAGGAGATTTTCTATAACTCATCATGTGCTGGCTTCCTTTAAGAAAACTTAACCAAAAAGGTTAGTTACCAATGCACATACCTGATCTTCGTGATTTTATCTTTACTTATTTCCTATGTAGGCAAAAAAAAAAAAAAATATTCAAGAAATATGCTAGCCAGCTGTTCTCAGAATTTTCTCAGTGTGTGACTTTGAAACATGTTGGCAGGAGAAGGTGTGAATATTCAAATGAATTTTCCTAGAAAGGATTTAAAATCTTCAACACTTAAAACATCTATTTAATAAAACTTTTTTCCCTTTCTGAAAAATACAAATGCTTTGTATGGGAACAAATCCCTATCCCAATAGGTGTTTATGGGAGATTCACAAATATTCATACATATTTACTTTGTTTATGTAATAAATATTTCTCTTGTATCTTGCATTTTCATAGAGGCTAGGAATGAAGTTGGTTAAAAACACAGGAAGAGACTAGATTTATAAGCAGCTTACAATTAAGTAGAAAGATAGATATTAAATAGTGACTAATAAACACATATATTATGACAAATGATTCATTGTTAGTTTGATACAGTCATAAGGGAGAAAAACAAAGTTATTGAGAGAGTTTGGTATAATGTGATTTATCCTTGTCTGTGTGACAAGTCTTCCTCAAGACAGATGAAGAAATCTAAAAATCATAAGTTGCCATGTTTAAAGATTTTGGCTTTTACATAAGAAGAACCAGAATCCGTAAAAGGTCTTTAACTAAGACAAGGTCATGACTGAAAATATATTATGTATTTATTTATTTGTTTTCTTGTTTGTTTTAAATAGAGAGGGACAGTGAGACTGAGAGTGAAAGAGAGAATCATTTTTATTTAGTGTTGTCATGTGGTCTTCATTGTTCCCACGTTTTGTTGTGTACGTGGTGCTGGTGTTCAAACCAGTTTACTTGCATATGCCAGGCAAGCATGGTAACCACTGAGCTACTGATCCAACCTCTTGAAAATATATTTTAAAAAGATTAATATAACAGCACTGAAAAAAATATTGATTGGAAACAAGAGGAGACTGAAGGAAGCAAATGAGCTGGATTCATGATAGTCTATGCTAGACAGGTTGGTGACTTTAATGTATGTGTTAATGTTGGGAATGTGACAGCCAGGACAGAGTTTGAGATACTTAGGTAGAATTATAGGATTTAGGGTGGTATAAGACATGAGGAATTAAGAGAACATCTACAATTTCTGGTTTGAATAATTGGAATGATGGGATGCCTCTTATTGAAATACAATGTATTTTGGTGGTACTTCGCTGTCGTTAGAAAAGTATATATGTGTGTATGTGTATATGTGTGTGTGTGTGTGTGTGTGTGTGTGTGTGTGTATAATGTTATAGACCCCATTAATGTAAAGGTATAAATATAAGTCATACTAACACAAATGTGCTCATATCTGTAGCTTTAAGTATAACTTGCTTGCTCAGAAACCCTAGTCCTTTGTGGTAACATTTAGAAATTCACAAGGAATTTGTGTGTGTGGGTGTGTGTGTCCATGAAACAACCCAGGACAGTGATCCTTCCAGGATGTCATTTTCTTTTTAAGAGAGAGGGAGAGAATGAGAGACAGAGAAAGAGAGAATTAATTTTATTTATTTTTTCATCTGGCTTTTGTTTCTCTGACATTTAGTTGTATATGTGGTGATGGGGTTTGAACCCAGGTCTGTATGCATGCCAGGCAAGCACTCCAACTGCTGAGCTACTGCTCCAGCCCCTCAGGAAGTCATTTGATGGTTCCATACCCAAAGGTAGAGGACTCTACCATGGTATTCTTGCCTTCTGCTTCTAGAATGCCCTAGTGTCCCTTAGACTAGAGACTCATTGGCACATTGCCAACTAAATTGTGTCATTGGCTTGTAGACTGAGTACTCTGAACAGTACTCAGAATCCCTACTATCTGCAGAAGATTTGCACTGTTGTAATTGTCCCACAGATTGGGGAATGAAAGCCCTCCTTCTCCTCCTTCTCTTTCTTCTTCTCCTCTCCCATCTTCTCTTTTTCCTTCTTCCCCTTTTCCTCTTCATTGTCTTGCTTCCTTTTTCCTCCTCCTCCTTCTCCTTCTTCTCTTTTTTTGTCTTTTCTTATTTATGGTGGAATCTCCAGGCAGAATTAGTCCAAAGCATTGTAAAGTCCCTTCATTTCACACACCCAGCCAGGATGCACACAACTGGGATACTGGGTGAAGATTGCTTTCTGCTCCAATTGTGTTGGCAATGCAGGATCTGAAATGAGGACTCCTCTCTCTCACTTTCTCTCAGGATTCCTACCTATTTACTTTATTTATCCACTCATGTTCCTTGGCTCCCAAGTAAATCAGGAATAAATTATATATTTTTTGGCATAATGGCAGGTTCCAATCTTTTCCCCAGGGCCCATAATCCTTGGCAAGCCTCCTCAGATCACTTACAATTAAATATATGTGATTAGATATGTGGGAGAATGAATGGACTGACCCAATATGGTTCCATAGAGATAATTACAAATTGTGAAAGGGTATTTTGTTTTTAATATCTCACATCTGATATTTAAAGATGAAATGAAGCTAATAGAAGTCAATTAAACTTTGTGGTGTTGGGTGTGTGGATGTGAAAGACTGTAGTCCTTGGTGATTAGGGAAGGGAAAGATGTGTCCAGTACATTTAGAATTTTTAAGACTGCCCTGATGCCTGATCCACTGCCTAGCCCCTCTTTCGTACTCTGCTAATATAGTGTTTTTAACTCATTTATCAACCCCTTTTGAGAATTTGAGAGTATTTTTTTTCTTTCTTACATGAGTTTCTATATATTAGTCATAATAAAGTTAATTTTAAATTACTATTTGGTGAGCATTACTTTTTCTTGCATGCTTTGGACTGGGTTTGGGTAAAAAAATCATTTTTTCATATATTAAAATATAAGATGTTCCCTGGAGCCTTTTGAACCATTCAAATGTTTATTTTGTAAGATTATTAAAAGATTATCTTTCATTTAGTATTTAAAATCAGATATAGAAATTTAGGTCTGTGATGGAAAAAGTTCCAGCATTAGGTAATTATGAAATTTTTACAGAAATAGTTAATCAGTTAGAAAGTTGTAGAATTAGTAACTATCATAAAAATAATTTTTGTAAATTTTTGAATTTTTATAAATCTTGAAGAAGTAATAATTGAAGTTTCCAATGTACTTCCATTACATTTAATAAGCACTTATATAATCATACAAACTGCTCAATACTTTCATAGGAATATATGCATAAATAGCTCCCCAATAAAAATATCCACTCTTTTTTTGAAAACAAGAAAATACTTCTTTATTTTAGATCTTTTATATTGTTCATAACTCTATACTACTTATATTTTAGTAAAATTGTTGTGAGAGAAGTTTATAGTACCTTCGGACTGATACTTTACTTTTGCATTTATTGTGCTTGAATTTTATTGAGGTAAGCATTTGCAAAGATTATTGACAATTACTACATTTCAACATGATTGCAAAATAATAAAGTTTCAAGACAGTTATAGAGAAGGACAAAAATGAAATAGCATGACAGCACACATATTCCATGTTTGGAAATTTCAGCTTTTGACTAAATATATAAAATATTACTAGCATTAGAACTAGGATTGCTGGATAAATCACAGGACATTCATTTAAGTTTGAATTGCAGATATACGGGAAATAAATTTTTCATAAATAGATGTTCCAAATATTGAATGGGAAGTACTTATACTAACAATTTTTTGTTGATGTTTAAATCATCTTTTTTGCTGCTGTGACTTAAAGACCTGACAAGAAAAACTTTAGGAGGAAAAGTTTATTTTGAGGGCTCATGGTTTGAGAGGTTTCAGTCCACAGATGGCCAACTTTGTTCCTCCAGGCTCCAGGAGAGGCAGAACATCATGGTCAAAGAGTGTGGAGGAAGGAAGCAGTTCAAGGCATTACACCAGGAAGCAGAGGAGAGACTTCCTTTACCAGATACAAAATATGTACTTCAAAGACACTTCCCCAATGACCCGCTACCTCCAGCCACACCCTACCCACCTTCAGTTTCCACCCAGTTAATCAGAGGATTAACTCATTGATTGGGTTAAGGCTTTAATAAAGCAGTCGCTTGAGGGGACACCTTTCATCCAAACCATAACAGTTGATTATTGAAAATTCAAATTTAACTTGACATCCTTCATTTTTACTTGCTATATCAGGTAACATAATTAGAATTCGTACTTAGAATGCTACATGTTCTAATGGTTACATTTTTAAAAATATAACACTTTTTTTCATCCACAAAGTTCCTCAATTGCCTACATTTCCAAGAGGCAAAGCAACATTTTTAGGTACAAATATATTGCTGATAAAAAATACTTGGAAGTTCTCCATGCCTTTGCTTGCAGTGTAATTCTAAATCTCAAAAGAAAGATCCTAGCTACTTCAAAACATTTTCCCTGATCACATGTATCAAAAATAAGTCTATGTGATTCATGATCTAGACTGTGAATTGTCCCAAACATCACAGGCATTAGTTATTATTTTTAAAATAACTGGACTACTCAAATACATAAATTTATTTCATAAAACAGCTTTGATTACATCTTTGTACAATTTTCACTGCTTGTTAAAACTATTTATCATGTTTCCCTTTTAAAGCAATAGATACATAGAATAATTTTTAAAAATGTCTTAATAAATGGAATTTCTTAAGAGAAAATGCAATATATCATGATGATTAAGTACAAAGACATTTAAGCCACTCTACCCAATTTTATATTCTGAGGTTATAATTTGTGAACTCTGTAAACTTTTTTTACTTTATAGTTTCTATCCTAACCTGAAAAATTCATGTAAGAATTAAAAGAATTCTCTTTCTGACTAAAAGAATTCTCTTTCTGACTATGTGTATAATAAAATAGTGCCTGAAATTAACAAATGCTGAACATATGATCACATATTACCTTAGTTTTATTTACTTATGTTAAGAAATTGTGGACTGCATAATTTTTCCTTTTTATATTTTGATTGAGGGCCATGGTCACATTTAGTAAGTCCATAAGCTAAACAAATAGGCAGCTACTTGATAGGTAAAAGTCATCACTTCCCTTTCTTGGCATCGTTGAAGATGAAGAAAATCAAGGAAAGCAGATTCTGATATATTAAAAAATATTTGAGAAAACATATTTTGCGTGTGTATCAACTGGTAAACCTGATAAGAACCATGAGTGATGGGAAGCACACAATTGCCACCATCAAGGAGAGAAGAACATGTCTAGGAATACTAGAATAACAAACAGCATTGAAGGCTCCCTTCAAGTTGAGACTATTTATTTGTAGTAGAGCAGTATCCATAGCATTGTGATTTTCTCCAATAGCGCTCTGTATTTCTGTAAAAATGGAGTTGTTGGGGGGAGGAGAGGTTGGAGTGAAAAAAGCAAAAAAAGGGTAATAAGTTAACAGGCTGAGGATAGGCCTATTAAAGAGTTGGAGAGGCAAGAAAATGAAGTGAATCCTGGGATAAGGGGTTATGATGTAATGTGAAAATAATTGTGGGGGTTGGGGGAGAAAGGAACATGTGGAATTGAAGTAAAGGAGAAGCAGCAGGATACTGGCATTGAAAAGTCCAAAAGTGAAGCAGGTCTATGAGAACATGTGATATAAAAGCAGCTGTGAGTGTGTGTCTGGACATTGAGTAGAGCTAGAGCTACAAAGAGAAGTCAGAGGATACAAGAAATGGTGGAGTTAATTCAGTCATTAAATGAAAAGAAATTACAATATAATAGCTATATGGTAGGTCTCTTTTGAAAATTTTGATATGATTTAATGTTTCAATGGGCTCCAAGAACAATGTCTGAGAGTGATATAAATTTTGAGAACTAGATATAAGAAGCAGGAAGCTGTGAACATTAGGAATATTATATGTTAATTTTCTCAAAAAGAAAAATTGACACTGACTTAAAACTATATAAAAAATTGCATTTTTAATATGATTTGAGCTTTTTTTAAAAAAAATCTTGATGATAGGAACATTCTCATTTGAGTAGCACAGGAGTGTCCTTAGAAGGAAAAAAAAGTAAAAGAGTACCTTCATTATTTAACTTCATTATGAAAATATTTAGATATTCATAATGATTTAAACATTGTTTCATAGAGACAGTCAGCTTTATTCAACCTACGTGCAACAAATAGGATATTTTCTGATTATTAAAGAAAATATGAATTTTATATGCCATGACAATATAAAAATTATAGTTATGGAATGTATAAGATGAAAAAGGAAGAGTTCTAGTTCTAATAACCATTGAGAAAATAGAATGATTCTGTCAGCAAATGAAAATTTCCTCAGTCTCCAGTATCACTGTAGGAGAGAGACTGTATTTATTAGTGAACAACTATTAGAGATTTATATGCATACTGTCACTGTTTGGAAATATCTTCAAACTCTGGGCAGATTCTCACACAAATCTGTTCAGACAACCAGAAGATAGAACAATTACAATGCATTTCATTGAGAGATAAGAAAACTCAACTTTGTGTACTACATGACTTGTGAGTGACTTCTAACCTGATCTTGGAGTTGTATGTTTATAGTTCCCAAGATCCCAGAACCTTGCATTGTAGTATCTACAGACCTGACTTCTTATCAGGCTTGGGTTTTTATTTTTATTTATTATTTTTGAAATAGCATATATGTTTATATACTTATAAAAGGTTGCAATATACGTTGTTTCTACTCAGTTTTCAATACTTCCCATCACTCCCATTCATGTTAGATATACTTGACAATAGGATGAACGTTGGCATTTTTATAAAAGCATGCTGTAAACTTATTCTAATTCAGTCCCCAGTACCTGCCTCACCACCCCATTCTCTTCTCTCTACTCTACTGCTCTTTCTGTTATTCACTAGTATCCTTTTTTTCTTTTTTTTTTTATTAGAAGAATATAGAAATACCGTTGAGGGGGAAACATTCTCAAAACATTAGCAATCAATGGATATAAACTTTGTTATTGAGGGGAAAAACCAGATCATGGATAACCACCTTGGATTTTACCTA
>PVKS010013477.1:0-50696 GCA_004027875.1 Aplodontia rufa | reverse complement strand
TACAGGTAGTTTTCTCCATAAGATCTATTTACCTTTTTTATATGTAATTTTTTATTAAGAAATTTATATGTTGAACAATCAGACAAGCTTCTAATGAAATAATATATATAAATTCTGAAAATTAGATTTACCCCTAAGAGGCCACCCATTACCCACCCTTATCCCTCCCCCACTCCTTCCCAAAGGTTCGAACCTGAGGACTCACACATGCAAGGCAAGCACTGTAAGCCACTGCTCTAGCTCCACCATTTTTTTTTTAAGAGAGAGGGACAGTATGAGAGAGAGAGAGAGAGAATTCATTTTATTTAGTTTTTCATTTGGCCTTCATTGCTTGGACACTTTGTTGTATACATGCTGCTGGGGTTCGAACCCACGTCCCTGAGCATGCAAGGCAAGCGTCATAACTGCTGAGCTACCACTCCATCCCCCACCATTTTTTTTTTAAGAGAGAGGGCAGGGGGAGGGATAAGGGTAAGTATTTGGGGGGGCTCTTGGGAGTAAATCTAATTTTCAGAATTTATATATATATTATTTCATTAGAAGCTTGTTTGATTGTTCAACAAATAAATTTCTGAATAAAAAAAGAGAGAGGGCAAAAGAGAGAATGAATTTTATTTATTTTTTTCATCTGGACTTTGCTTTTCTGACACTTAGTTGTGTGTATGGTGCCGGAGTTTGAACCCGGGTCCTCACACGTTGCCAGGCAAGTGCTCCAACTGCTGAGCCACCACTCCAGTCCCAGGAATCACCACTTATGATTTCATGTGTATACTTTAAAATTTATTTTTATTTATATGCAAGTATATAAATATATATCACTTCTTTCTTTTTATGTTGCTGAGATGAAACCTAGGACCTCACACATGACTCACAAATGCTCTACCCCTTAGCTACACCCACGTCTCCTTTTACTTCTTAGCATACTACATATGCAGTTCTGCACCTTGCTTGCTTCACTTAACAAAGAATCTTGGAGATCTTTCCATAATAGAACGTAAATTTTCCTAAGCCTTTTTTATAGCCACAGTAAATTCCATTGTACAAGATGTGTCATCCATCATTCATTTAACCAATCTTGTGTTAGTGATCTTTTAGATGAATTTCAATCTTTTGCTCTTATAGTAATGTTCTAGCAAATAAACCAGAAAACTCATTTCCCATTTTCGGGAGTACATCTGTAGGAAAAATTCCATATGGCTTATTTTCTAGCCTCTGCTTGTTTTGGTTGATTTTTTGGTATGATTCCCAAGTTGTGCATATCTTTTATCAATTAGAGAAGACAAAATTGTACATGATACTCTAAGAATAATATTTCTAGTGTTGAATATATCAGGATTGGATTTCTCCCGTTTTGTTCTTACAAATCAGATCTGCCGGAACCATAAAGCATTTTTTTTTTACAGTGGCCTAAAAACTGCTACAAAGAATAAAGTTTATTAAAAATAATAATGTAACATTTCTGAAGAATATTAAATATCTGAGCACCATGGCTTCCAGTTGTTTTGCTGCTATTTAGTTTTAGACTTCTTTTTGTCTTTAACACATGTTCATTGTTTCAATGCCCGTCTTAATGGAAGTGTTTGATTAAGGCCAGAGCTGCCCAATAAGCAGTAAGAAAAACAATCATGAACAGGGAGTACAATGGGAAAATATTACACTGTAGATTTAGAATGTATGTGTCTTGTGGGATGCCATAGTGCACGACTGAAATCCCAGCAACTCAGGAGGCTGAAGCAAGAGAATTGCAAGTTCAAGCCCAGCCTGGGCAATTTAGAAAGCTCTTGTCTCAAAATAAAAAATAAAAAGGGCTGGGGATGGAGTTCAATCCCAAGTTATTAGCATTGATTAATACACAATGATTCAAAGTGATTTAGTGGAAGGCAGAATTTGAAGTATTTATAGTGTATACATAAAGCCAACCGATACTGGATTCCTTTTTTTTTTTTTAATCAATTTTATTTAGTTTTTCATGTGGCTTTCTTTGCTCTGAGACTTTGTTGTGTATGTGGTGCTAGGGTTTGATCTCACGTACTCACACATGCCAGGCAAGTGCTGTAACTGCTGAGCCACCACCCCAGCCCTGAATTTTTTTTTTTTTTAAGAGAGAGAGGAACAGTGATAGATAAAGAAAGACAGAAGTGATTATTTATTTAGTTTTTCAAGTGGCCCTTTTTGCTTGGACACTTTGGTGTGTACCTGGTGCTGGGGTTTGAACCTGAATCCTTGTGCATGCCAGGCAAGCACGGGAACCACTGAGCCAACACTCCAGCCCCTGGATTTGTTTTTGATAAGAGGTAGAACTCAAATAGAAAGCCACAAATAACACCCGATTTTCACTTTCATTCATAGTCTTGTTATGATTTTCTCTGTCTTAGCTGCTGTTTTCTTCCTTTTCTCATTCTCAAATCCCCTTTTGTCAGAATTACTTAATCAGGGGTAAAATAGACTTAAAAAAAAAAGAAAGAAAGAAAGACAGAAAGAAAGAAAGAAAGAAAGAAAGAAAGAAAGAAAGAAAGAAAGAAATCTGCCCTTGCATTTCCTCAAGGGAATGACTTTTTAGTCCTTTTGGAGGGTTAGCAGTGTGAGAAACTAAGACAGAGGTCTTAGCCAACACATAAAATAGATGGATGGTTGAAAACTGACTTTGTTTTTCTTCAGACAAATCTGTACTTCAATTTGAATTGACATGTAATATAACTGATGGATAGAAAACAAGAGAACTCAGAATTGAACACCCAAAATTTTTCTAAAGAACTAAGCAAATTGGCACATAGATGAAGAATTAGATGGAAAACTGTTCTTTATGTATTCTCCTCCCCCACCCCCAAGGAGAGAGGGACAGTGAGAGAGAGAGAGAAAGAGAGAATCAATTTTATTTAGTTTTTCATGTGGCTTTCATTTCTCCAACACTTTACTGTGTATATGGTGCTGGGGTTTGAACCTGAGTCCTTGCTCATGCCAGGCAAGCACCAAGCCACGGCTCCAGCCCCTCTTTATCTAATCTTGAAGGCGTAAGTCCTTAAATTTGCTGGTACTGCACCCTTGGTCACTATAAATTCAACCTCAAAGATCCTGAAAGCTTCACCTTTAATCTATCTAGGACAGCAGCCATGAGCAAAAGATTAAAACAACTACAAGAATAACTTCTCCTTGCAAGGATGGGTTATTGCCCCATACATCAGTCTTTAGGACTTGAAACTGTTACAATATTTTTATTTGGTGACTGTTAACTTGATCTTGTGATATTCAAGTATCACTTATTCTTACCTAACATGAAAACTCTTTTTTTTCTTTTAAAGAGAGAGAGACGGAGCAAAAGAAAGAGAGAATCAACTTTATTTATTTTTTCCTCTAGCCTTTTTTTCTTTGAAAGTTTTTGTGTACGTGGTGCTGGGGTTTGAACCCAGGTCCTCACACATGCCAGGCAAGCACTCCAACCGCTGAGCCATGACTCCAGCCCACATGTCAAGTCTTGATACATGTGCCTTATAGTTTGTCTTTTCTGAAACTTCCATGCAAATAATTTTTTCCAGATCTGAAAGGTCACACAAATGGTCAAAGAACGATGTAAGAAACAGGTACGTATTTTTAAATTACTCATTAAATATTCAGTTGTCTCCTTCTTGCAGTTGCCTTTAGGCAACCTTTTTCTCTTCAGTTTCACCCCTAAATATTTTTTAGTATGCATCTCAACAGGAAAAATGATATCACACAACCAGAATGCATTGTTATCACTAATAAACTGAACAAAAATTCTCAAGATGAGTCTTAATTCCATAATATCTTACCATACCTATGCAATCTATATGTATATAGCAGCAAGGCACAGAAGACAACAACTTTGGTTTTCTGAACAGATCTGGAACAAATGTGCACAGTCTTAGATTAGTAATATCAGAAGGTGCAACGGCAGGGTGTTAGTCACCACACGGTGACAAGTGCTTAGTCTAATCTGTAACTGGCCACAAACGGAGGGAAACACAACTTATTGTAGCAGACTGGGAAACAGCTCAAGTTTTCTGTAGCCTTAATCATGAAAAATGTAACAAAGAATTTAAGAGCTGATGTTAGAATGTTTCTGGACTGCTGGATGAAGAAACTTTTTTTAAGTCTCAAAATAGTACACACATCATCAAAAGTCTCTGCAAGGCAGGCATCCAGGGGCTGCTTTGAATGCTGCTGACTGTGCTTTTAAAGAGGAGTGCCAGAAAAATGTGATCAGGAAACTGTTCTGTTAAGAAGTCAGGAAAGAGAGCCACATGAAGGGCCCTCCAGAGTTTGGTAACCAGGTCTCCCTCTGAAAGTAAAATTACTGAGATTTGACATGTACTCTTTTTCAAGTAGCCACCTGCAGAAGTCATTGTGTCATGTTAAAAATGTGGAAAACACCCATTTCTAACAAATGAACAGTGAAATATTTGGTGCAGTTTGAGGCATATGTCTAGCCTAGTAGTAAAGAAAGACAGTTCCAGAAAGAAGCAGACTTGGGTTAAAATCCTGTTGCTTGCACTTTTTGTTTATGTAATGTGATCAAATTATTTAGTCTCCCTAAGCCTCAGAGAATTGTATAAAATTTAAAGTTATTATTTCAGTTTCTCAGATACTTTGATATTAGAAAGGTTATTCATCAAATAGGTAGCATGAGTATTTTGGTCTCCTAAAATCTGAACCTCTGTTGTTCATCGATTTACATCTTTTGATTCTACATGGTTGAATTCGACTATCTTGGGACAGGTTTTTTTTTCCCCTCCCAATGCTGGGGATACCCCATCCCCAGAAAAACACAAATGTCCATCAACTGCTGAAGAGATAAATGCGGCATATCCATATATTTGGCAATAAAAACACAGAAAGTATAGCTCAGTGACAGAGTACTTGCCTAGCATGCAAGAGGCTCTGGGTGTGATCCCCAGCGCAACAAAATGAAAGTATGAAATATGAACCAGCTACTATGACACATGCCTATAATTCCAGTGATTTAGGAGGCTAAGGTAGGAGGATTGCAAATTTGAGACCAGCCTCAGCAACTTAGATCCTGTCTTAAAATACAAAATAATAAGAACTGAGGGTGGAGTTCACTGGTAAAGCACCCCCTAGGTTCAATCCTCAGTATCAAAAAATAAATAAATAAAAATTAAAAAACAAGGAAAATATGAAATGCTGATACATGGTACAATATGGTTGAATCTTGAAAACATGCTATGTGAAGAAAGCCAATTGTGAAGATCACGTATTTTATGATTCCATTCATATGAAATGTCTAGAAAGGCAAATCTATAAATATACAGAGCAAATTAGTGCTGGGGGGTGAGGGTTGGAGAGAAATCGGGAGTGACTACCTTTAGGCATAGTGATTCTTTCTGGGGTAATGCAAATGCTCTAAATTGGTTCTGGTGACAGCTGCACATTTCTATGAATATACTAAATCTCATTGAATTGTAAACTTTCAATTCGTGAATTGTATGACATGTGAATTGTATATCAATAAAGCTGCTGTATAAAAAGTAAAACAAAAACAGAACAATAAGAAACAATAAGATAGGAATAGACCTTGGGGGTTCCCCCATTCTCTTACTCAGACCTGCCTGAGCTAGCTGGGCTTATCTCTGACATTTTTTTTTTAAAGAGAGGGACAGTGACACAGAGAGAGAGAGCGAGAGAGAGAGAAAGAGAGAATTAATTTTATTTAGTTTTTCATGTGGCTTTTGTTGCTCACATGCTAGGCAAGCACCATAACCACTGAGCCACCACTCTAGCCACTCTCTGACATTCTAAAATAAAAACACCAAACAGACACAAAAATACTGTGAACAGAAGCCAAGGAAAAATATGACCTATGAGCCCATTCTACCTTTGACTTCGAGATTTTCTAATTTAATTATTTCAAATTTCAAAGTAATTTAATGCTGAAGAGTTTCATAAACTCAACTAAATCAGCTTATATACAATGATACACTGAAAAATAAATACAAAACCGAACAATAAGTGGTAGGAAGAATATTTGGGAAGGAGGAAAGATGAAATTTGTGGCTAACCTGGTAGAATTCTCCAAACTAAACTGAAAGTTGGAAAAAACAGTAGCTAACATGGTCTGTGGCCTAATTAGCATTGTTTCCCCAATTTCCCATTCCTGTTGATTTTCATTCAGGTAGCTGCCCCTCCCCCACACTGTTTGCATCTCCAAATCCTGGAGGGCCCTGGTCGCTTGAGATACTAAGCACATTTCTATTTTCACCCTCTCTGTCCACCTCCCATCCCCGAGCTATTGATTTGGTGGTGGGCATGTGATCTAATTTGTTCAACCAGAGAATTGCAAAACTATTGTTTGGAAGGCTGGCAGAAGTTGTGTTTTCTTCGGACAGTTTCCTGTGCAGATGTACAACAGGACCTGAAACTGTAGCACCAGACTCCCTCTGCCTGCTGATGAAGCAGACCCACCAACCAGCAAGAACTGGAGAACCACAGATACATGAACTGAACAAATTGGAACCGCACCTGATCTCTACTCCTTTGCCTTTAGACTTGTCCTGTTAGATAAGCCAAAAAATACTATTGTTATTTAAATCAATTTGGACATATATATTTTTTACAACCAAAAACATCCTATTGATAGATGGACTATCTATAATTCTAATAAATTCTTTGTGTGCTAGAATAATAACTTTAGTTATCTGTTATTAGTACTCACTACATGCCAGACTTTGTTCTAAGCTTCTTCACAGACATTAACTCACTTAGAATGCATTCAGGGGTTAGGAGTGTAGCTTGGTGGACTAGCAATATGAAGTTCTAGATTTGATCCCCAGCGTGCTCCACTGCTGAGCCATGTCTCTACCTCTCTCTGAATCTACTTTAAATACAGAATTGAAATTATTTTATATATGTAATTTGCGTTATGCTTTTTAAAAATGTATCATATTTCAAATAAGTTTTTCATCATTTAATCTCATTTTGGATTATTTTCCTAGAATGTAGTCCTAGAAACAAAATAAATAAGACTAAGCAGGTTCTTTTGATTTGATTTTTTTTTTTTAAGAGAGGAAGGGAGAGAGAGCGAGAAAGACAGAATAAATTTTACTTATTTCTTCATCTGGCCTTTGTTTCCCTGACACTTAGTTTTGTATGCGATGCTGGGTTTGAACCCAGATCCTTGCACATGCCAGGCAAGCGCTCCAGCCACTGAACTACTGCTGCAGCCCCTTAACAGGTTCTGTTGAATATGAAATGAGATAATGGATTCAAAAGTAGTTTGAAAATTGAAAAGCACTATACAAATATGAGCCATTATTGTAATATCATCTTTTTTCCCAAAAACTTGTTCCATCACCCCAAACTATGACTACCTACTGTCCTGTGCTAAGTACTTATTACGTGCTGTGTGCTGAGCTAACATGAAAGTACTCACCCATTATTCTATTTAGTCTTTATGAGACCCCTGCTAAACAGGTGATATTATCCTTTTCTACAGAGAGAATAGGGAGCTTTGATGAAGTCAGAGTAGCTAAAGGCACTCTGACTTCCAGAGTGACTTCCAGATCCCAGAAATAATAAAGCAGGGATCTAAACCTTGAACTTGCCTGAATCTGAAGTTCATGGTGTTATCTGCTATTCCACCCTACCTTCAGTCAAGATTCATCATTGATCTACACCCTAGCCCCTTGAATTTCTTTTTCTCAGGACATGAAGTGAGACAGTTTTGAACTCCTATGTCACATATGACTATTTCCTCTCCCCTGGTTCAGGCTCTTGCTGTGTTGTCCTTAGATTATTATAGTCCTCTCTGGTCTGGCCCACCCAATCTATCCTCTAGTCAACAGAGTAATCTTTCTAAAATGCAAATCTAACCATCATTTACTGGTCTCCCACAGCTGACAAAATAAAGGACAGGGCTAAGCATGTAGCTCAGTGGTAGATGATTGCCTGGCATGCATGAAGCCCTGGGTTGGATCCCCACCATACATAAAAAGTAAATAAAGGACAAAATCTTAGTCTCTCTCGATTGGTCTTTTTTCTCCTGTTCCCATACATTACTATGCTACATCTTCCATATCAATACTCACACAGATGCCCTTTCTACACAGTGTGTACTAAGTATGGAACACACTGAATTCAATTTTGGATTCCTTGTTTTTAGGGACTGATTGGTAAGTTGGAAAGTGTGTCTCCACATACATTCTAGATTATAAGAACTATCAGAATATCTGAAAACAATGTCACCACTAAAATTGTTTTTAAAAGGAGTGTATTTTTAGTAAAGAAAAGATTTTGAGAGTGATGGGGCTGAATGGAGAATGACAGCTATCTTCAAATATGTGACAGAGAGCAGGGCATGGTGGAGAACTCCTGCATTCTCACCTCCTTGGAGGCTAAGGCAGGAGGACCAATTGAATTTAACCAGTTCCACACAAGACTGGGCAACACAGCAAGACATGTCTCAAAAACAAAACAAAACAAAACAAGGAAAGAACAACAAAATCATGCAAAATTAACTAATAAGAAAACAAAATCTCTTATCAATAGAGCAGTGAGTTTCTCTGTCTTTCCATTACAGCTATTTATTGTACCTTCACTTTTTTTTTTTAAGTGCAATTCTTACTATCTTGCCCAGGATGGTCTTGAATTTGTGGGCTCAAGTGATCCTCCCCACTCCATCTCCTGGGTAAACTGGGATTACAGGTGTGTGTCACCTCAGCTGGCTCTATGAAAGACTGTAGCAAGGACCCTGCACAGAGTAGAAAGGTGATCCAAATACCTTCAAACTCTTAGACTTATGGCATCTCAAATAGAGTAATTTCACATCAGCTTTTCTGAAAAGCAGAAATCATCATGCAGGAATCACCAATAGTTAGAACTTTTAGTGTAGCAGTTACCAGCACTGAAATTTTTTATCATCACTTTTATATTTTCTGTACTGAAGGTAGAAAAGTCATTCCAAGAAAGTCCATGCAAAAGCAGGAGCATTACTATGGGTAGCTGAGAAAATAACCATAGCCCACAGGTAAAACAAACCAACTAAAGTACAAGGAATGGGATGGGTTCTTTGAAAGAAGATTTCGTTACAACAGTAAATGAAAGAAGCTAAAAGGGAAGCTCACATACCTTGACAACTGCTCCAAACAGGCAAACATGATTAGCAATCAAAGGCAAGGTTTTCTGCAAAGCTAGTGAACAGTAAGTTCAGAGTCACTCCATTGCCCCGGTGCTTTCCAAGGTCCTGGTAGGAACCTTGCAATCTTATATTGTCTGCCTTTAAGAAGGTTCACAAGATAGTCCTTACAAAACCTGCTTGCTTCAAGCCTGTAAATCAGTTTACCAGGAAAATGAAACCTAGTTTGTGCCGAGTGTGTTAAACATGTTTCCATATGTAGATTATACTTAGATTATAATCAGTTCAAGCAACATTATCTTTTTTTTTTTTTTTAAAGAGAGAGGGACAGTGAGAGAGACAGAGAAAGTGAGAAACAACTTTATTTAGTCTTTCACATGGCCTTAGTTGCTCCAACACTCAGTTGTGTACGTGGTGCTGGGGTTTGAACCCTGGTCCTTGTGCTTGCCAGGCAAGCACCGAAACCACTGAGCCACCACTCCAGCCCCAAGCAACATTATCTTTGAAAAAAATAGTATTTACATGCATTCTCTAGAGCCTCAAATTTGGGGGCTCTGCTTTGGTTTTGAGTATTTGAATTTTTTTTTATACCAGGGATTGAATTCAGGGGCGCTTAGTCACTGTGCCACATCCCCAGCCCATTTTTTTACTTTTTGTTTTGAGACAGGTCTTTATAAATTGCTGAGATTGGCCTTGAATACGTGATCCTCCTGCCTCAGGCTCCTGAGCCACTAGGATTATCGATGTGTGCCACCACACCCAGCTAGAAAGTGATATTTTTGTCTATTTGATTTATTTGATAAGTCCTTGTTTTAGTCTAGATTGGCGGGAGGTAAGAAAAAAGAGTATAAACTGACTCATTAAATTTTTTTTAAGAGAACAATGAGAGATGAGAGAGGGAGAGAGAAAGAGACAGAGAGAATCAATTTTTATTGAGTTTTTCACATGGCTTTTGTTGCTCTGACACTTAGTTGTGAACATGGGTGCTGGGGTCCGAACCTGTGTACTTGCGCATGCCAGGTAATCCCAGTAACCGCCGAGCCACTGCTGCAGCCCCCAAACTCATTAAATCTTAATAAGGCATTCATTTAGAAAAGATATGACTCACCTAAAGTTAAACCTGTTCTGCTCCAAGCAACCACATTGCTTCCCTCTGAGAAGTGATTCTACCTGCTCAGCAGCAGCGCAGACAGAACACAGAAGCATTCTAGCAGGAGAGAAAGAAGGGACAACTAGATAACTTTCTAATTCCTTTTGAGTCACATTTTTTTTTAAGAAAAAGGGACAGTGAGAGAGAGAGAGAGAGAGAGACAGTGAGAGAGAGAGAGAGAAAGAGAGAGAAAGTGAGAAATACTTTTATTCAGCTTTTCATGTGGTCTCTGTTGCTCCGACACCTTACTGTGTACGTGGGGCTGGGAATTGAACCTGAATACTCACAGTTGCCAGGCAAGCAGTATAACCACGGTGCCACACTCCAGCCCCTTGAGTCACACTTTTAATTAGCAACAATCATGCTTCAGAGAGACCTTGTTGGCAATGAGACTGCCACTGTGCAAAAGCTATGAGTTACATTTTTCAGTGAGGGCACTGAGGATTGAACTCAGGGGTGCTCTACCACTAGTTATGTCCCCAGCCCTTTTTATTTTTTATTTTGAGACAGGGCCTTGTTAAATTGATTAGACTGGCCTCGAACTTTTGATCCTCCTGCCTCAGCCTCAGTGGGATTATAGGCTTTCACCACTGCACCTGGCTATGAGTCACTTTTATAGTGGCTTCTCTGTTTATTATTAAAAGTGTGTTTTTCCAAATTATCACACAGTCATGTTAAAATGCAAGTAAAAGCTGGATGTAGTGGCACATGCCTGTAATCCCAGCTACTTGGGAGACTGAGGCAGGAAGATCACAGGCAGAGCACCCCTGGGTTCAATCTCTAGTATTGCAATATATATGAAAATAAAAATTAAAAAATAAAATAAAATGCATGTAAAAAGAATGGCAAGTCAGCAATACTTTTTTCTCAGTGTTATTTGGCTGATCAATACATTCTTTCATGTGTCTATTTAGGGGTTTATCAGACTGATTTTTTCCTTTTTAAAATTTTTTTCTTCATCTGTTTTTTTTTGTTTTTCTGACACTTAGTTGTATATGTGGTGCTGGGGTTTGAACCTGGGTCCTGATGCATGCAAGGCAAGTGCTCTACTGCTATGCTCCAGCCCTAGACTAATATTTTCTGATTTATTGTGGGAAGATGGCTAAAAGAGATGTGATCAGAAGAGCATCCATTTCTGAGTCAGAAAAAACAGGATTCAAATTCCTTTTCTGCTAGAACTGATTTGGGCTATTGATAAATTAGCCTCTCTCAGTCTCAGTTTCCTCTTCTGTAAAATGGAAATAATACCCCTCTTACAATGTTTAACCATCTCTCTTGCCTTTTCAGTTTCTACTAGCACCTTCTTATCAGTGGCAAACAATAACCCAACTCTATACTTCACAATAGCCACTGTTTAGTTTGCTCCTACTTTCAACAGGGAACATCTTGGAAGAGATGGATGTAACTAGTTAGTTCTCCTCACTGAGAAGTGACCTAAATCTTGGTTTTCTGCAAGTAGCTTTTATACTTACAAAGAAATGACGAATAACTAAATTTAATGGCCTCCCAGTTCAGTGGTCTTCTGTTAGTCCTCATGTTACCTTTCTAATTCTTTTTAACAGTATATGGGATTGACCCAGGGCCAGGGTGGTCCCTGCTCTTTTAGTTTTTTATTTTGAGACAGAGTCTTTCTAAGTTGTCCAGGCTGACCTGCAACTTATGATTCTCTTGCCTCAGCCTCCTAAGCACCTGGGATTGATTACAGGTGTATGCCACTGTGTCTGGTGACTTTTCTAATTTTTGACTGTGCTCTGTGATGATAAATATTGATTGATTTTAAAAAATAACATGTCCTGGGCTGGAGCGGTGGCTCAGCGGTTTCAGTGCTTGCTTGGCAAGCACGAGGACCCGGGTTCAAACCCCAGCACCACGTACACAACTGAGTGTTGGAGCAACTAAAGCCATGTGAAAACCTAAATAAAGTTGTTTCTCTCTTTCTCTGTCTCTCACTGTCCCTCTCTCTTTAAAAAAAAAAAAAAAGAAAAGAAACTCTTAAAAAAAAATAACATGTCCTTTTGGCTACTTTCTACATTTCTTGTTGCAATCTGGACTGGCTATCTTATGGATTTAACTAAAAAACTTTGGGTAGGTAACTAACTGCATATTCTAATTCTGGTTCTATCTGGTTTTTAAAAAGTTTTTGTTATTATTGTTAGAGGGGGGGAATGGATTTTTATTTATTTTTTTCATCTGGCCTTTGTTTCTCTGACATTTAGCTGTGTATGTGGTGCTGGGGTTTGAACCTGGGTCTTTGTATGTACCAGGCAAACACTCCAGCCGCTGAGCCACCCCTCTCTGCTTTTTTCCCCAAGTAAATCTTAGCATCTCATGTTGGAGATATTGCTGGAATTTCATATCTCCATCTTCCTCCTATCTCGATAACGTTATTTTCCCTATTTCTGTCAATGACACCATGTTTGGGCACTCGTTTCTTTTTATTCCTCCTCCCTTTTCTCCACTCTACTCTACTGATTCCCAAGACCAGCAACTGGCCAAGACTATAGATTTTTCACTTTTGAACCTGTCTCCTTTCTAATCCTATGGCATCTCTTTCAGATCTGTCCATACTGACTCTTACCCCAGGATTATATAGACACCTAGCTGCCTCCTCACCTCTAGCCTCTAGATCGTTCCTTATATACTTGTCACATTCATTCTTGCCTAAAAGCCAACTGTAATTAATTATGTTCTTGCCTTTTTTTCTCAGACAGTTAGTTGTGTAGCTGGTGCTAGGGTTTGAACCCGGATTCTTATGCATGCCAGGCAAGCACTCCAATCGCTGAGCCACTGCTCTGCCCCTGAAAGTCTGATTCTTTTTTTTTTTTTTTAAAGAAAGAGGGAGAGAGTAAGAGTGGGAAAGAGAGAATCAACTTTATTTAGTTTTTCATTTGGCCTTTGTTTCTCTAACACTTGGTCCTATATGTGGTGCTAGAGTTTGAACCCGCATCCTTGCACATGCCAGGCAAGTGCTCCAGCTGCTGAGCAACCACACCAGTCCCCACAATTCTGATTCGTAAGGGGGTAGAAGGAACAGATTATTTTTATGGCCTTTTACTTTGGTGCACAAAAGATAATAAAATGAAAACAGCACTCTTAAACCTTGATCATGGGCATGAACGTATTTGGGATAAAAAATTATTTGAGAATCGCAAAACTAGGTTTGCTTCCAGTTGTGTCATTTAGCAGAATAATATTTTCAAGTCTAGAACCTTAATAAATGGTGCAATCAATCCACACTTATTAATAATCCTTCAGTGACCTGAAAATGTAAATAGATTTCTTTCAGGACCTAATTTTACTTTGAGGACCCCCTGAATCATTTTCTTATACTTCTTTAACCCCTCCTAAGATATTAGAGGTCTTGAACATACTGTCCCCAAAGCATTGATATCCAGGGTCATTGCTCTGAATTCAGACACTTTCACCTGCTTTTCTGTGTTTAGACTCATAGAAATTTAGAGATCCCCAAGTTCAAGTTTCTGATTTTGTAGGTAAGTAAACACACCCACCCAAGGGTCCACAACAGAAGTGGGATTTACCAGTCACTTGATACTGTTTCTGTATATACTTTCATATAAAATTGCATTTGGTAATCAATTGCTTTACCTTCTGTCACCCCTTATATTTAAGTCTCTTCATGCTTTTCACTTTTGTACATTCATCTCTCTCTCTCTCTTTGTGTATGTATTGAACCCAGGCCTGGTGCATAATAGGCAAGCTCTCTACCATATCCCAAGTTCTTATTTTTCTTTGAATCACCTGAATTGGTGAAATGAGGTAGGCTTTAAGATTCATACTTGACAGGTAAGTAACACTCCCAAGTGATGAAGGAAATTAGCTCATCCTTACACAGGTCTATTAGTTCCAGCTGCTGTAACAAAATATCATATAGTAGGTCACTTAAACAACAGGAGTTTATTTCTCTCAGTTCTGAAGGCTAGGAAGTCCAAGATCAAGGTTCCAATTTCACTCTTTGGTGATGGCTGTCTTTCTGGTTTGCAGATTGCTCATAGAAAAGGAAAAGGAGTGGGAGCAAGCTCTCTGGTGTGGTTGTCTCCGTTTTTATAAGGACACTAATCCTATTATGAGGGCTCCCCCTCCTCCAACACCCTTATCTGAATCTAATTATCTTCCTAGGGACCCATTTACAAATATCATCACATCAGGGGGTTAGGGCTTCAACATAAAATTTTGGGGAAGGGACAAAATTTATACCTAAACTCAAGCCAGTTCCAGAACTAGGACTAGGGCTCAAGACAACTGGCTTCAAAAGCACTGAATACACATCTGTTGAGGCTTCCACTCTGAGGGGCACAGCAGCATGACACAGCCAAGTATCCTCAGTGGCATAAGAGGTACGGAAATAACTAGGGGAGCAAGTGCAATAGTGGGAAATAACCCTCTGAACATTCAGATGTGAATGACATCGTATCTACTTAAGCAGAGAGTGAGGGAGAATGGTTCTAATAGGTAAATATGGAAAAGGATACTGCAGGAGCAGTGTGAGGAAGGACTCTGTAATGGAATGGTGCCCATAGTCTTTGGGGAATGAGGCCGAGTCATTTTAACCACAGGAAACTGCTCTTGTAGGTGAATGGTTCAGAATAATCCAGGGTTCTTCTCATTGCTCTACTCTGTCCACTCTGTGGACATTGTCTTTTCCTCTTTACTGTCATTGCTGAGGGTAGGGACTCTGTTCTCTACTTATTTAGTTGAACCTAAAGAAGCTAGTCCAGGTCTCTGCAGAAAGTGGCACATAAATCACAGGCTACTGAAAGGAATCAGAGCCAGCTGAGCCCTCGTGATGGCCAGGCTGTAGTGCCAGTGTGAAATGGGGCAGCAGAACCTTTTCCCAGTAAGCAGAAATGAAATGGAGCAAGAAAACAGAAAGCTATTCTCTTGCTAGTGATCTTAGACGGAAGAAAAAAGAAACCAGATTTTTTTCCTAAAACATCCCAGGAGGAAGGGGACGGTCTGTCTTTAGCTCAGGGTGGACCTTGCACCACTGGTCTTTATGCAAGGCAGCTAGTTATCCCTGGTTTGGACCGCCTCTAGGAAGCAGGGGCAAGAATGAGGCCTAAAGACCAGAGGTCAACAGTGTGGAAACTGCTGCTTCAGGGGCGAGGAAAGGGCGAAGCAGACTGGGGTGGAGTGGGTGGGGTAGATAGGAGCGCGGGAGGCAGACGCGCCCGGCGCAGAGGTTGAAGGAACAGGAAGGCTCCCTGCTTTAGTTCTCCGTCTGCCTCTGTGAATCGCCTTTGATAAACGTCCTGAATCCTTAACAGTTCATCCTGTTTTTTATAAAACCATTTTCAGAACCAAAAAGAGGGCGGTACCCAAAGGAATCTGAAAGATACTCTGCAGGGGTGGGGGAGCGGGATGTACTCGAACCCCGAAGCTACTGGCAGATGGACTAGCGTTGCGAACACAAATGATCGAGCGGGTGCTGGAGCCTTGCGCGCTCCTCCGCCCCCGAGGAGCAAAGGCCTGCGGTCCACCCCGCGCACAACCCCCGCGCCTCACCGCCTCAGGGTCCGAATCGGGGGCGGGGCGGTCTGCGGTTGGGGGCGGGGCCTGACGGGGGCGCGCGTCTGGGCCTGCGGGAGGAGCCGGCTGTGCCATGCACTGATTTGGTCTGGAATGAACAAGGGGCGGTGTCTTGGAGCAGTTCTGCGAGCCAGCATTGGACACTGCAGAGGGAGGGCGTGGCTTTGTGAAGTCAGTTCCGGTTGGTGTAAAACCCCCGGGGCGGCGGCGAACCGGCTTCAGATGCTTCTGGGTCGCGGTGGTAAAAGCACATCGGTCTGTCTCTGTGAGCTTGAGAGCCCGGCGCTAAAACGACTCGGTGAGGGATGGCGGTCACTAAGACGGCGGCCGCCGCGGCTACGGGCAAACTCTTAATCCTACTGATGCTTGGGCTCACAGCACCCGCTGCGGCGCTGGCCGGCTACATCGAGGTGAGGACCGGGCGAGCGCCCGAACCCAGTCTCCGCCCGCTGAGAGAGCGCGGCCTGCGGGCGGTTGCGGGGTTCGAGGCGGGCCGGGCAGGGGGCGAGGCGCTGGGCACTGCAGCGGGTCTGGCGCGCCCTCCCACGCCCGCCCCTGCTTGGCGCAGTGCTTAGCGCTGAGGTCGGACCGCCTCCGCCGCCGCAGAGGCCAAATGAAAGGCGTCGGGGCTGCGGGGCGCAAGGGGCGCAGCCGCCCCAGCCTCCAATCTGTCCGCGGCACTGGCACGTACTCCCGGGACCTCGCACCACCGGGACGCCTGTATCCCTCTCCGGTGGGACAGTGCTCTCCTGCCGTGTGCCCTGCGTCCCTCCGGTGTTCGGGGCACTTGCCACCCCCTCTCCACAGCGCGGACCTCGGGTGGCTGGGGTCCCTTGGGACGGCCCCGCACACGCACCCTGCACTTCTGCCGGCGGCGGCCGGGCTTCTGGTCTCGGGGTTCGCACCTGCCAACGGCAGGCTAAGCCTTTGTTGACCAGGTGGACTTGGCTGTGGGATGCGGCTCTGGCTCTTGGCCCCGATGCTGGGCGCGCCCCGAGAGGCGCCCATATGAGCTGCGGGGTGCCTGAATTTCGTGTGCTGCCGCCGCGGGAGCCGGTGCCGGAGCCGGTGCCAGAGCCGGGGCTGCCGGCCGGGGACCGCAGCCTTTAAATACAATCAATTGCTCAAGTTTAATGAACTAGGGAAAGCCAGTCTCTGTGTTTCGTGTTGGCCTCTTTTGTGTTGGGGGGTCTCGGTCTCAAAGGCATTGTAAAAAAGTCTTTTAAGTGGTACTTTTTCGTTGTCACAATGTCTTGGATGTTTCGCATCGGCGGTGACCCGGTAAACGTCTTTGCGCTGCGGAGTGGTGAAGTGGCCAGGCTCCCTGATGGTTGGCGGGAGTTCAGGCCGCTGGAAAAGGCAGGGTGGCCAGGCTCAATGTGGGATCGCGTTCTGCAGCGTGATCTGCATGGAGCCGCCTTACAGGAAGCCCTGTGTTTCTGAAGGAGACGTGGGACTTTATTTTTACTTGCCTTCTCGAAACGGTGCTTGAACTGTTGGACTGGAATGTGTGTTTTTTCTTTTTTCAGTGCTGAGGACCGAACTCGGGGCCTTGTGCGTGCTAGGCAAGCGCTCTGCCATGGAATGTGTGTTTCTGATGTAGTTTATTATTCCTTGTGCAGGTTTTGCTGTATTTAAGATTATTGCTGGTTTCTGATGTTGAGCTAATATTTCAGAGACGTGAGACTGGAGTTGATAAAGTAGGCATTGCCTGTGAACTTGCTAATAAAAAAAAGTGTTTACTTCTATAGAATGTGTACATATTTCCACGGGTAAAAGAAATTTAATGAGAAAAAAAATCTTCCTGGTGGAACGGCTTAAAACGTTTGTATTCATCCTGCTTAAATTTCTGGCTCTAACGGTGAAAAGGAGTTAAATTTTAAATAGAAATAGTTAATGCTTACATATATACATAGGCTTTTAGAAGAGGATTATTTTAGTCTCCACAAAGTGGTTTAGGACTATCTGTGATCCTGGAAAAGATATCCCATGAAAAGCAACTACTTAAGTAGAAAAGGAGGGGAAAGGGGGAAAAAGGATTTTGTACGGAAGATGGAACTTAACTAATGGGTCAGGATGTCAGAAACCATTGTTCATACTCTTACCTCACTTCCCAGTGGCATGAGAAACTTCAGGGGCTAGTGAATTCATAATAAAGGATTCATCAACTTGAAAATATTAACATGCCTACAAAGAAAGGAAAATAGCAATATTAGGGTTAGTTGTTACGGATTAAATTTGATTAGTCAGACTCTTCAATTGAACAAAAAGTGGCTAACAAAGTAAGAAGTAAACATTTCTGCAAAATGCTTTCCAAGTGCTATTTTATAAATTATATCCTATGGAACTATGTTTTGGCCCAAACTAAGTTATCTTTTTTTGTCAGACTGGCAGAACTTTATTCACATGTAGATAATTTGGTTTTGTTTATTTGCTGTCAGGGGAAGGATTTCTTAAGCCTTAATTTAGATGAGAACAGCCTAAATCAGGATGTCTTTGGGGAAGGCCCTTATTGAGATTAGCCAAAGGGATTCTGGCCAAATCCCTGATCAAGTTGCTTGGCACAGAATTATTGATTGGCGAATCTTTAGTGTTGCTTGGTGTTGACAAAATTAATCTCTCACACCTGTTTAAAAAGAAAAAACCCACCTCTGTACTCAGCGTCACTTCCTCTGTTAAATCTGTGTTCACTTGTATGCATGCTTCCCTTTGGGAATCATAAGGCAGTGTTTGTGTTGAAACCCTGCATGCTGTACAATGGACATTTAGACTTCTGCGAGCCAGAACTTGAGTTTGTTCTGCCACATCAGAAAGTAAGAGGGCCACATGATTGCCAAATGGCGTATTATAACAGGCAGAGGACAGATGACTTTGTGTTGATATTTCTGAGTGGTGGTATAGGGAATGTCTAGTTGCACCTGGGAGAATTAGTAGTGCTTCTGTTATAGCTATGTTTAAAAATCTATTGATAATATGATAAGCTAAGTTTTATGAAATTCTTTTGTAGAGGAATTTGTTGTACTCTCATCAAAAGCTGGACTTTCCCATAGTGTAGCCACTAGCTACATGTGGCTATTGAGATTACTGTGTGGCTAATATGGCTGAGAAATGAATTTTTCTTTTTATTTAATTTTAAGTTTACACATAAAAACCAATTGGAAAACTTTTAGCTTTGAAACAGTTTTGTTATGTGAATCTAGTTCAGTTGTACATTTATGAAATCTAAATGCAGATTGAATATTTCCTACATAGTGGGACAAATTTAGCTTCTGAATTGAGATCCACTGTTAAGGTTAAAATAAAACAATATGAAAATTGTAAAACATTTCATTTTATATTGATTACATTGAGATAATATTTTAGACACTTGGCAAAGTGTATTAAAATTAATTTCATCAGTTTCTGTTAATTGTAATGTGGCTACTAGAAAATTTAATATTAAAAATTTAATTCTCTTGGACAGTGCTGACAAAGTCTTACATACTGTTGGTCTTGTATATATTCTTGCTAGCATAATTTTTGAATGTGTTGCTATATTTTCCCAATAAAGTCTTGCTTGTTAAGCATGATGTTAAGTGTTTTTGCTAGGACAGTTTTGAATATGGTAATTTTTTCCTGTTACTTTTTTCAGTTTAATTTTTTTATTTAGAAATAAATGAGCTTACAAACAATGCAAAAATTGTGGAAACAGCTCTCATATCACTTTATGCACATTCACTAATATTTCTTACGTTCAGAGTTTGCTTTCACAAGTTGCCAGGTATGTAGCTCAGTGGTAGAGAGCTTGCTTAGCATGTGTAAGGCCCTGGGTTCAATCACCAGCACAGCCAAAAAAAGATTTGCTTTAACATTTATTCTATTATCTTCACTATATTTTTTGCTGAGTTGTTTGAAAGTAAGTTGTATTCACGGTTCCCTTTGTCCCTTAAAACTTTAGTATGTATTTTCTAAGAACCAAGGACATTCTCTTACATAACCTTAGTATGGTTGTCAACCTAAGGAAATTTAACATTGATAACAATACATGAATTGATTTTTCTGTCTGTATACCTACCCATTTGTTAGTTGACCCAAATGTGTTCTTTATAAGTATTTGAAAGCATGATTATTTTTAAAACTGAAAAACTTTTGAATTCTTGGCAGTAATGTGTGAAAGGTTATTTTCCAAATATAAAAATCAGAATTTTAACTTAAGTTGTTTTGACTTTGGAAAATGAAAATTTGACTTTTTAAGATTCTTTGTTCATCTTTACTGAATTCTGAGATTATCATGTTTTCTTTTTAAAATAACAGAAGAAAAATTGTATAGGTATACATACTCATTGTAAAAACATTTTTAAAATACAGATAAAAAAAGGAATGAAAACTAACCTGAAATCATATCATCCAAGAAAATCTCACTATAAACATTTGGTGGTGTGTATCCTTCTAGATTTACCATGTACAGAAATTTTATAAAAATGACACTTATTGCATATTGAAGCCGTTACCTTACAGTTATTAGTTGAATTGTCTTAAAAGAATCTTGGTGTGACAAAAGGTAGGGGTAAAACTTTGTACAATAATTGTAGTTATTGTAGAGGGGCCAATTGAGAGAGAATTCTAAATTGCCTGTAATTCAATTTCCATGAGTTGTTTTTTAGTGACATAAATTAGATTACTTTTAAGCTTAATTAAATTTAGTATACTGTACCTTGATTAATGGCCTGAGATGGAAAGTGTACCATGTAGTAGGTGCATTCAGATAGAAATGGGTTCCAGTTCTTTATATCAAGTACAACTAATAATTGTTTTTAAGAGAATTTTTCTTTTATATAAACATCATAAATGACTTTATTATTTAATTTTGCTTTTTTTTTTTTTTTGTGGTGCTGAGGATTGAATTCAGGGCCTCTCACATTTTAGGCAAGTACCCTACCACCAAGTTATACCCCCAGATGTAGTCTTTGTTTTTTTTTAATTATTTTTAAACATAAGCATAAACGGTTTTTAAAATAGGGATGTTAGAAAATTAGCTGTCTTTTCTTTTGTTATTCATTCACAAAACCCTTTATGGGGATTTTGTGCTAGGTGTTAAAACAGTACAGAAGTATCAACAACTAGAGTGCTTTTTACGCCACAGAATATAGTTGCACGTGATTTCAAGGCCCCATCCCCAGAAATTCTCATTGCAGACATCTGGGATGCTCAGTTGCAAAAGCTCCCCAGATGATTCTAATGTGCAAGTAGAGAAAAAAACAATTCTAGCAAACAAGAAACCCCAACAAAACTCATTTGGATACATTATCTGCATAAGTCTCTAGCAGTATGGTTACTATCTCCACCTAATAAGGGAGTCAGTAGAGGCCAAGGATTGGAGGTCATACAACTTGGCCAGGGCATGAATCTGTCTGTCTTATTCTAAGTCCACTGCTAAGTCCTTTCTCCCTATTGGTGTTTCATAATGTTTACCTTTTGGTAATTATTTGGCATTATTTGGACAAGGAAGGGGTAACAGTACTTGATTTGTAATCACTGATCAGTGATTAGTGTGACTGGGACAAGATGGAGGTCCAGGAAAGAAGTTACTCAGCTTTTGAAGTGGGACACACATAAAGGTTATTTGAACAGCTTGCCCTCACCTTTTCTACTCTGCCTTTCTGTGACTAACTCCCCCAATAGTTGAAGAATGGCTACTGCAGTCCAGCAGGCATACTGGGGAGAAAATGTCCACAGAAAGAAGAGACGATCTCTTGTACATCTCCTTTTAAGAGTGAAGAAACCTTTCTTAAAGTCCACCCTCACAAGACCTCTCAAGTTTCACTGGCCAGAATTATTATAAGGAGCTTCCAGCCAAAGCAAGCCTCTGCAGGAAGGATGGTACTGCCTCTATAGTCTTAAATTCTCAGGACATGCTTTCTGAAGCTGGTGGCCAGGAACAGGAGGTGCAGCCTTAAATCAAATTGGGCATGGTTTGAAAAGAGAACTGTGGCTGTTGGTCATAACAACCCAGTGTCTGCTACATGGACATTCTTCATTTGGGATGTTATACAGCTGAGCTGGTTGAAAGAGAAGTGATTTCTTAACTTGAAATTACCTGTAGGTTAAAAGTTAACTGGTGAAGTTGAGACATTGGAAGAGCCTTTTACCAGATGTGTAGATCACTGCACTTCATTTTACCATCCAGAACACAATGGCTGGAAGAATATGAAAAATTTGACTTGGATGAATGGTAAGGGAGATATTTAGTCTGGAATAGAAGAAAATGGGGGATTTATTGGTGGTGGTAAAGAACACAAATATTTAATATCTTTTTTTTCTCTGGAAGGCTAAACAGATGCCCAGGCGCAGAAGCAGGATTTTTACCTGAAGAGAGAAACTGATAGGACCTCCTTTTTTTTTTATAAATTAATTAATTTTATTTAGTTTTTCACATGACTTTCATTGCTCCAGCACTTTGTTGTGTATGTGGTGCTTGCTGGGTTACCAACCTGGGTTCTTGCACATGCCAGGCAAGCGTGGTAACTGCTGAGCCACCACCACTCCAGCCCCAGATAGGACTTCTTCTTTTACCCTCTTTAATTATGAATAGCTCTAACGTGAATATGTTTAAAAATACTCATATAGCCAACATCCAGTTTTGCTAAATTTAACACATTACTTTAGCCTTTAAAAAAAAAACTCACATACTGATACAGAAATAAAGGTCTTAGTTGAACTTTCTAAAAGTAACTCTTACTTTGAGTTGGGAGTTCAGCATTCCCATTCATGTTTTCATGAAGTTTGCTCAGGTTTATATAACACCTATAGTAAATAATTTGTCAGTGTAGTCTCAAGTTTTTGAATATATTGTGATTTTAGAAGATAAGAATGTCAAGATCTTTCAACTGAAAGTGAAGCTGGTCTCTTACCAAGCACTCTTGAGGCCCTCCCTATTTGTGAGATTTTTAAAACCTATTTTTGAGGTTTTAAAAACTTAACAGCACACAAAAGGAAAATAGCTCATTGTGTTTTCACCAGTCAAATACTTGAAATCACCACCAAGGTCAAGAAAAAGAACATGGCCAGTATCTCCTTTCTGTCTCCCAGAAGTTAACTATTATTACCCTTTTATGGTAATCATTTCTTGCCTATTTTTTTTAATAGTTCTATCTCCCCAAGCTTCCTTAGTAATGACCATATTTTTTCTTTCTTTTTTAAGTTTTATATAAATGGAGTCATTTAGTATATATTTTAAAATATTTGGTCTCTTTCAATAAGTGTAGTTTTGAGAGTAGTTTGTGTTGAATGTAGCTGTAGTTAGTTTACATTGCTGTGTAGTCTTTTATTGTATGAATGAAGCACAACTTGTTTTGCTCAGTTGCCATTTGAATTAAGGTTATTAAGATAACTCTGTTCTGTGGCTTGCCTTTTCTTTTTGGGAATGGGGAATTGAACCCAGGGTCTCGAGCTTGTACTCTACCATTGAACTACATCCTGATTCCCTCACTGTTTTAATGATGTCTTTAGAAGAACTTAATTTTAATGTCTAATCTTTCAGTTTTTTTTTTTTTTTAAGAGAGTTATTAATTTTGGGTTGGGGATTTAGCTCAGTGGCAGAGCCCTTGCCTAGAACACACAAGGCCCCAAGTTTGGTCTTCAGCCCTGAAAAAAAAAAAGTTAGTTTTGATTTTAATTATTTTTTTTAATCTGGTTCTTGTTTTTCCTCCACTTAGTTATATATGTGATGCTGGGGAATGAACCTCGGCCCTCACACATGTTAGGCAAGCATTTTACCTCTGAGCCACTTCTCCGGACCCTCAGCTTTTACTTTAAAAAAAAAAAGAAAAAGAAAAATGCTTTGTGTTCTATTCAAGAAGTCTTTTCCGATCCTGTAGACCTAAAAATATTCCATATTGTCTATTAAGAACTTTATTGTTTTGCCTTTCACATTTGGAGCTATCGTTTACTTGGAACAGATTTTTTTTTTTTTTTATTTTAGTAGGCGTACTGTGAAGGTCTTTTTTCCCTAGTTGTTCCATATGGGTGTCCAACACATGCCATATGGATATCCAGCCAGCTCCATTTATTGTCAAGGTTGTCCTTTCCCTTCTGCTCATCTCTGCCACTTTTTTGTATGTGTGCTGCGGACAGCTATAGATGCTCAGACTCAGTATGTAACGACGATTCAAAGAACAATTTGGATGCAGGGGCTGCTGGAGAGTGTGCTTGCAAGGCAACTCTGAACCCTTAGCTCTCACCATAGTACTTATTGAGTTGAAACAGGGTTTCTGATCAACTTAATTTAATCACTCTAATCTGTAGTGAGAAAGGATGCAGCTGCACTTCTGAAAAACACTCCCTAAAACATGCATGGGCCATAAAACTTGTTTTTGTGAAACTAAAAGTTAATAGAAATGAATATAAAAGACAACTATTATCTGGGGAACAGGGACCATCTGTAGGCATCCAGGGGTGCATCTGAATGACTTGGAGGCATGACTGCTTGCAGGCACATCTCCTTCTGTCTTCCACCAGGCTGCCATCAGAATACCTTGGTGCCTTCAGGTCATGTCTGCAACATGGGTGAATCTGGGTTTCCTCCTAGATTCCATTGATCTCTCTTTGTCTACCTTTGTACCAAGTAATATGGTTCTATATATAGTAGAATAAACTCTTTTTCTTTGGTTGTCTTCAATAGTATCTTGGCTGTTCCTTAATCTATAGAAATGTTCCACATTCCATCAAAAACAAGTACGTGTTGGATTCTGCCACCCACCCATCTGCATACTGGTGATTGAACTCAGGGGTCTTTTACCACTGAATTTACATCCCCAGACTTTTTATTTTTCATTTTGAGACAGGGTGACATGCTGGCCTGAAATTTGTCACCCCTTCTGCTTCAGCCTCCTGAGTAGCTGGGATTATATGAGTGTGCCACTGTACCCGGCACCCATTGGAATTTTGATTAGTATTTCATCAACATTCCCCCACCCCCAACCTTGAGTCTTCCAATCCAGGAAAATGGCATATACTTTTATTTAGGTCCTTTCCTATACTCACTGTTTTCTAGTTTTTTGCATAGAGATCTTGTGCAGTTTTTGTTAAGATTTATTAATAGGTATTTTATTTTTTTTGAGAAAGTCTTACTAAGTTGCCCAACTGGCCAGGATCTTGAAATGTTCTGCCTTTCAAGTAACTGGGATTAAAGGCAGATGCCACCATGCCCAACTTTGTTCTTGATGTTTAAAGTTTTTTGTTATTGCTGGTTTGTGTGGGTGTTGATACTTTGAAATTGACTTTGTATCCAGCAACCTTGTTAAACTTGTGTATTCTAATATTTTATCGGTAGCTTTGAATTTTTCTGGTTCTGTGGGTTTTCTTTGCATTTAATCCTTGTAGCTTTCCTTTTCTTTTTTTTTTTTTTTGTTTTGCTTTATTGCATTTGCTAGTAACATGATCTAGTAACATGTTCTACATAGGCAGTATAGATGGAGCTGCTATAAGATCTTTGTCTAACTCGTAGTCACAGCAGAAACTATCATTTATATAATACACTTTTTTTTATCAGATAAGAAAGAGCTCTTTTAGCTGGCTGTATGCCTGTATCCCAGCGATTTGGAAGGTGAGGCAGGAGGATTGCAAGTTCAAAGCCAGCATCAGCAATTTAGTGAGGCCCTGTCTCAAAATTAAAAAAATAAAAAAGATTTGGGGATGTGGCTCAGTGGTTAAGTTCCTCTTCTGGATTCAATCTCAGATACAAAAAAATATCTTTTATTCTAAGATTGCCAAAGATCTTCCCCCATCTCTGGTACTACTGATCAGACTGGGAGCTCTTGCACATGCTAGAAAAGTGCTCTACCACTGAGCTACACCCCTAGAATGCTCTTTAATTTTGATAATGCACTACTGAAGCAATTTTGCAATACTGAAATGAACTAAATTTTGTTTATTTTCTGGATATAGTTTGCTAAAATATTGTTCAGGAGTTTTGCTTCTGTGCCCTAAAGTGGGTTTGACCTGTAATTCTTCTCTTATAATGCACTTGCAAGGTTTTAATTTTAGAGTTGTTGGCTCTGTAAAACGAGTTTTGACAGAGGGAGCATTGCCCTTAATTCTCTAGAATATTATCATTTCCTTAAATGTTTGGGAGAAATTTACCAGTAAGGCCATCTGGAATTTTCTTTATGGTAAGATTTCTAATTATGAAGTCAGATCTTTTGTCAGTTTTTGATAAGCATCTCTATTGCTTATTTTATCTGACTTTTAATATTTTAGTCCTGAGGATGAAATCTAGGACCTTGCATGTGCTTTTGCACATCCTGTACCACTGACCTACAACCTCAGCCTCAATCTGATTTTTTAAATTGATAATATCTGGCTCATTAAAGTTGTTCATAAATATTCTTATGATCTCTGAAATGTCAGAATCTGCCGTTTTGTTGTTCCCCTCTCCCTGCTTTTTTAAGAGAGGTTGTCATAATGTTGCCCAGGCTGGTCTAGAACTCCTTGGCTCAAAGCAATCCTCCTACCTCCTCCCAAATAATTAGGCTGACAGGCATAAACCACCATGCCCAGCTACATGCCTCCTTTTAGCCAGTCATGCTAGCTATTAAATACTAGTCTTTTCAAATGAACAACTTTTTTTGTGTGTGTGTGTGTGTGTGTGTATATTGGGGATTGAACTCAGAGATGTTTAACCATTGAGCTACATTCCTAGCCCTTTTTATTTTGAATGAGGTTCTCACTGTTTATGGCCTCAGCCTCCCAAGTCACTGAAATTATAGGCATGCGCCATCATGCCCAGCTCAAATGATCAACTTTGAGGTTTGTTGATCTTATTGTAACTTTTCAGTTTTACTATTTTCTGCTCATTATTATTTCTTTTCTACCTTCCACAGGTTTAATTTATTTTTTTCTTTTTTAACTACTGAGCTATGTCTGCAGCCCAGTTTGTTTTAACGATTTGAGATGTTGCCTAACTCAATTTTTTTTTTTAATGCAAGTGGATTTTTTCCCCCAGAGAGAGAGAGAGAGGTGGGGGGGGGATCAATTTTTGTTTAGTTTTTTTTTTTTCACGTGGCTTTTGTTGCTCAGACAGTTGTATATGTGGTACTGGGGTTTGAACTCGCATACTCGCCAAGCCACTGCTCCAGCTCCTTAACTCAGTTTTTAAGACTTTCTTTTCTAATATATTAAAGTTATAAATTTTCCTCCAGATTATTTTTTTAAAAAGAAGATATATACCTTCAAAAATTAGCACAGCCTTTTTTAAAATAAAATTTTTTTTAAAAAAAAGGGAGAATGAGAGAGAAAGAGAATCAATTTTATTTAATTTTTCATGTTGTTTTCGTTGCTCTGACACTCTATTGTGTATGTGGTGCTGAGGTTCAAACCTGCATCCTTGCACATGCCAGGCAAGGATGTAACCACTAAGCTTTGGCTTCCAGCCCCCAGATGTTTAGTTTGAGTTTAGAAGTTTTGATGTATTTTCATCATCGTTTAGTAAAATATTGATTTTCTGCTGTGATTCTATTTTTTTGATTCTGGTATTATAAGTGCGTCTTTGACTCTCTCTCATCTTGAGTGTTGGGGATTAAATCCAGGCTCTCCTCTATGGCAAGCATGTACACTACCCCTGAGCCTCATTTCCCAGCAAAAGCAGAAGCATATTTCCTTTTTTTCCCTTTTTTTGGGGGGTGAATTATGATTATATATACTAGTGGGATTCTTTATGCTGTATTCATATATGCATATTACATAGTTTGATTATTCTCACTCCCCAGGACCTTCCCTTTCCCTATTCTCCCTCCCTTTGATCTGCTTCTTTGTACAGAAGTACATTTCTTTTCTTTCTTTCTTTTTTTTTTTTTAAGAGAGAAGAACAATGAGAGAGAGAGTGACAGAGAGAATCAATTTTTATTGAGTTTTTCACATGGCTTTTGTTGCTCCAACACTTAGTTGTATACATGGGTGCTGGGTTTTGAATCTGTGTACTTGTGCATGCCAGACAAGCACTGTAACTGCTGAGCTGCTCTAGCCCAGCCTTCTTTTTTTTTTTTTAAAAGAGAGAATCAAATTTTATTTTTTCATCTGGCCTTTTTTTCTTCTTTTTTTTTATGAGAGAGTGAGAAAGAGAATCAATTTTATTTAGTTTATCGTGGTTTTCATTGCTCTGACATTTCATTGTGTATGTGGTGCAGGGATTTGAACCTGTATCCTTGTGACATGCCATGCAAGTGCCTTAACTGCTGAGCCACTGCTGCAGCCCCTGGCCTTTGCCTTGCTGACATTTAGTTGTATATGTGGTGCTGGGGTTTGAACCAGGCTCCTCGTGCTTGCCAGGCGAGCACTGTACCACTAAGCCACCTCTCCAGCCCCCAGAAGAACATTTCTTAATTTCCAAATATATGGAGATTCTCTAGTTACCATTTTTTTTATTTTTAAAGCTTAATTTCAGTGTAGTCAGAATATTAGTTTATATGATTTGTCTTTGAAATTTGCTTGAAATATAGGTATCATGATCCTGTTTGTGGTAAATTTTCTTTGTGTGCATTAAGAGAATGTGTATGTGTGTTTTTTTTAAATTTTTTTTAAAGAGAGAAGGACAGTGAGAGAGACAGAGAGAATCAATTTTTATTGTGTTTTTTCACATGGCTTTCGTTGCTCCGACACTTAGTTGTATACATGGGTGCTGGGGTTTGAACCCGTGTACTTGTGCATGCCAGGCAAGCCCTATAACCGCTGAGCCACTGCTCCAGTCCCCGAGAATGTGTGTTTTGCAGTTGTCTTTTCTGTTACTTTATACAAGGTCTGAACTTGTTTCATGGTGTTTCGGATCTTTATCTTTTTTTGGAGAGAGGGAGAGAGTGAGAAAATCAATTTTATTCATTATTTTCATCTGTCCTTTGTTTCTCCAACACTTAGTTGTGTTTGTGGTGCTGGGGTTCAAACCCGAGTCCTCATGCACACCAGGCAAGTGCTCCAAACACTGAGCCACCACTCCAACCCTCCTGTCTGTTTTTGTGTTTGAGCATAGGGAAGGGGATCATTGTGCTTTGTGCATAGAGATTGGTGTTAACCTTCCTTTATTTTTATTGTGACCTACCACTTCAGTTTTTACCGTGCCTGGTGAGAACCTGTTTTTTAATCTAGCTACTCTTCTTTTCTCTGTCTCTCTCTCTCTCTCTCTCTCTCTCACTATCCTCTCTTTCTTTGGCAAGAAAGAGAGAGAGAGAGAGAGAGAGAGAGAATCAATTTTTATTTAATCTTTCACATGGCTTTCGTTGCTCCGAGACTTCGCTGTGTACGTGGTGCTGGAATTTGAACTCGAGAACTTGCGTATGCCAAGCAAGCGCCGCAACTGCTGAGCCACTGCTCCAGCCCAGCTAGCTACTCTTCTAACAGAGGAATAATATCTAGAATATATAAAGAACTAAAAAACTTGACACCAAAAAATAACTCAATTAATGGACAAATGAATTAACCCACTTCTCAAAAGAAGAAATACAAATGGCCCACAATATATGAAAAAATGTTCAACATCATTAGCAATTAGGAAAATGCAAATCAAAATTACACTGAGATTTTTTTTCTCATACCAGTCAGAATGGCAGTCATCAGGAACGCAAATAGTATGAAATGCTGGAGAAGATGTAGAGAAAAAGGAACACTTTTATACTCTTGGTGGGATTGTATGGAAATCAGTGTGGAGAAACCACCGAAGGCATGGAACCACCACATTATTCAACTGTACCACTTCACAATATTTATCCTAAAGAATCAAAGTCGTCATACTGTAGTGATATGTGCATACCCATGTTTATAGCAGCACAATTCTCAATAGCCAAACTCTGAAATCAGCCTAGGTGTCAATCAGTGGATGGATGGAGTTTTATTCAACCATAAAGAAAAATAAAATTATGTCATTCACAGGAAAATTAATGGAACTTGAGACCATCATGTTAAATGAAATAAGCCAACTCAGAAGGTCAAGGGTCATTTATTTTCTGTCATATGTAGAATCTAGAGAGGAAAAAGGAAAAGAAAGGTGGGGGTTCCTCATGAATATTAAAGGAAGATCAGTAGAGGAAAGGGACCAGTGGGTAGGAAGAGGGGGAATGCTGGAGAGTGACATTGCCAAAATACATTGTGTGCAAGTATGAACATGTAACAACAAATCCCATCATTCTGTATAACTCTAATGCACCCGTAAGGAAACATGCTAAGGAAAAAAATAAAGTATGTGGGGAAAAAAGATCTTAAGACATTGTCACTATATTCTGTCATCTTCCCTCATTTGATGATTTTTGACTCATCTTTCTGCATAGTGACAATTTCTTAGCTGTACCCAGTTTACCATTAAGTCCATTCATAGAGTTCTTAATTTCAGGATGGTTTTCAGTTTTATAACTTAAAGTTAATTCTTTTTATTCTTTCTAGATCATAACTGAAAGTCTCAGTCTTATCTTTTGTATCTTTGAACATGATAAAGAACAATGGAATAGTCTCTGTCTAATAATTCTTGTATCTGTTGTCCCTGTGGATCTTTTCTTATTGTTGTTTCTGCTGGTTTTCATTCATATAATTTTTGTCTAATGGTTTGTCAATATTTTATTATATGTCAGACATTTTATTTATACAGATGCTCATAGATTAATTTGAGGCCTAATGTTATGCTCCAGAGACCATCTTCCATTTAATTCTACCTGGAGCTTAAGGACACAAGCAATCCAGAATCTCATTCTAATTTCCTGGATTGGAATGATTGGAAACTGAGCTGTAGTCTCTGGAGTCTTGCCAATTCCTTGCTTATCTTTCTAGTCAGTCTTCTTAGGGGCATCAGCGCCAAACCTTTATATTCTCCAGGTATACTACCTTTCTCTTTGTTCTTCAGCCCTGGACTCCAGCTCCTTTCTCTTTTTAGTCCTCCTGCGATGTCCAAAAGTACACTTTCTTCAGAATCTTTTAAATTCCCCACAAGCTGTACTCTTCTCCCTGGGTCTCTGTCCTCCCCTGGATAATGGGTTGGCAATTCTTTGCTCTCTTTTTAGATAGCCTCACACCTTCAAGCAGGTGCTTTTTATTTTATGCTATTTATTTATTTAGGGAAGGAGGGAAGAAAGAATCAATTTTATTTATTTATTTATTTATTTATTTATTTTAAGAGAGAAGGACAGTGAGAAAGAGAATCAATTTTTATTGAGTTTTTCACATGGCTTTCATTGCTCTGACACTTCCTCGTGTAGGTGGGTGTTGAGGTTTGAATCTGTGTACTTGCACATGCCGGGCAAACCACTTAATTAATTAATTAATTAATTTATTTATTTATTTTTGAGAGAAACAACTTTATTTAGTTTTTCACATGGCCTTAGTTGCTCCAACACTTAGTTGTGTACGTGGTGCTGGGCTTTGAACCTGGGTCCTTGCGCTTGCCAGGCAGGCTCTGAAACCGCTGAGCCACCGCTCCAGCCCCTTATTTATTTATTTTTAAAGAGAGAGGGACAGTGAGAGAAGGAAAAATAATTGATTTTATTTAATTTTTCATGTGACTTTCATTGCTCCAATACTTCGTTGTGTATGTAGTGCTGGAGTTTGAACTTGCATCCTTGCACATGCCAAGCAAGCGCTGTAACTGCCGAGCCACAGCTCCAACCGCAATTTTATTTATTTTTTCATCTGGCCTTTGCTTCTCTGACAGTTGTGTATGTGGTGCTGGGATTTGAACCTGGGTCCTTGTGCAAGCCAGGCGAGCACTCCAACCACTGAGCTACCTCTCTAGTCCCAAGCAGGTGCATGTTTTTTTTTTTTTTGTTGTTGTTTTTGTTTTTTGTTTAAGAAAAAGAGACAGTGAAAGAGAGAGAAAGATAGAAGCAATTTTTATTTAGTTTTTCATGTGATTTTCATTCCTCCAGCAGTTTGTTGTGTACATGGTGCTGCGGTACAAACTCGTGTCCCTGTGCATACAAGGCAACCAAATGCCGTAGGCGTCAAGCCACCACTCCAGCCCCAAGCAGATGTTTTTTTTTCTTTTTCTTTTTTCCTTATTTATAAGAAAGAGGGATAATGAGAGAGAGACAGAAAGATAGAATCAATTTTATTAGGTTTTCATGCAGCTTTCGTTGCTCAGACACTTAGTTGTGTAAAGTGGTGCCGGGGTCTGAACCTGGGTCCTTGTGCATGCCAGGCAAGCACCAAAACTGCTGAGCCACTGCTCCAGCCCCAAGCAGGTGCTTTTTTAAACATTTAATATTTTCTAGTTGTTCTCAGTGGGAGGGTTGGTTTGAATTACCTAGTTGGCCATGATAGGACATTAATTACCTAGAAATTACATTTTTGTGGGAGCTTTAGAGAGAATTTGTGAAACTCGAAATAGGGAAGAAGAATAGATTAGTACGAATAGTGTAGCAGATTCTAGAGTTGGTAGGAATAATAAAGATAATGGGAGCTATTTATGGACCAGTTACTTTGTTTAGTGTTTTTCATTGAAACTTCAGAACAATCCTCTGAGGCAGGAATTATTATCCCTGTTTTACAGATGCAGGAACTAAGGTGTATACAGATAAGAAACTTGAGAGTCACAAATCAGTAAGTGGAGATTTTGCTGTGAAGTTTATCCTAAGTGGATTGCCTTTTTTTCCTTTCCTTTTTTATTTTATTATTATTATTATTTTGGTGGTACTAGAGATTGAACTCTCAGCCTCCCACATTCTAGGCAAGTTCCCTACCACTGAGTTACATCCCCAGCCCTATTTGCTTTTTCTTAGAATGTGTCATTAAAAATAATCTTGGGCCTGGGGATGTATGTAGTTTAGCACTGCTGTGCTTCCTTATGTTTTGCTTGGCCCTGGGTTTGAACCACCAGCTCTGCAAAAACAAAAACCAAAAAATCTTGAGGGGCTGGATGTGTGACTCGGCGTAGGGCATATGCTTAGAATGCTGTAGACCTTAGGTTTAATCCCTGGCACAAAACAAAATCCAAAACCTTGAGATTCTAAGTCAACACTTCACAAATGAATATATGGGGATTCCTGCTATATATCTTGGGTTAAAGAAGAAATATGTAGTCAATGTGAACAATTTTGAAAATATTGGGAAGAAAAAGAAAACCCTGCAATTTACCATCTAGATAAATAGGTGTTTTTTTCCCATTTAGTTTTCTGTATGTCATCTCAAGAATAGGTGGTTCCTCTTTATACGTTTCTAACACATTTCCCTCCATTTAACATATTGAATAATTTTCTAGACCACTAAATATTTTATAAAAGCGCTTCTAATTGAATCACCCTTCATAGTTTGAGACTTTAGAACTCACTGAAATTTTAACTGTACATTATCTACCCTTCTAAAGAGCCTTTCGTACCCAGATTTTGGACTTGAGCACTTATTCTATTACATAAACATTTTGAGTGACTGCATGGAGGTGTTGCTTTCTAGCCTGTGAGTGGATATTTGCAACACTATTGGAACTGTTATTCAAGTACATTTTACCTTCATTTTTTATAAGAATGAGTATGGAAAAGGGAACATGCTTATTTTACTGATGAAAGACATGGTTTGATAGAATTGATGCTTTGCTTGTTTGTTGCTTGCTAGGTTGAAAGTCTTTGAACTTAGGTGAACACAGTACAGTTATGTATGAATTTTATAAAATGCTGGAAATAAATGTTTGAGAATTTTTCTCCCTAGAAACACTGGATGTAATGGAGATTTGATAAATTATTAGTTCACTAATAGCAGAACTTCTAAATAACATGCATAGCTCTGTAACTTCCTTGTATTTTCAGGAATACTTTACATATGAAAATAGGGGACTGTCTAGTCTGTAATTTATTTAATTGGATATGCATGTTTCTATTATCTCTTTAATGTAAAGCATATGCAGTGGATTTTCCCCCCAAGTCCTTTTTAGCTGTAGCCCAAGTTGACATTTAAAACAACCTCTGGATATAGCTTGTTTAGAAGTTGATGACATTGCATTGTAATTGGTTAATTCCAGGTTCTTCAAAGTCATCATTATTAGCAAACATTTATTAAATTGCTTATGTAAGGCATTGTGACAACAGATAACACCAAAACTCTTGGAGTTTCTTTTTTTTTTAATTTTATTTTTTTAACTCTTGGAGTTTCTAAGATGATAAATTCTTGAAGCTTTTTATGTTTCTGGAAAAATGATAGTCAACACTTTTCAAGTCTGTCAAAATAGATTATTTTAATCTAGGTGACCTGTTTTCTTATTGATTTATAGGGTTTATTTACTTCCAGATAATTTATGTCAGCCATAAGAATAAACGTTCTTTATATCATGGGCTGGGGGATGTGGCTCAGTGTAGAGAGGCATGCATGAGGCCTTGGGTTTCCCCTAGTACCACCTCCCACCTGATCCCCCTCTAAAAATTCTCTGAACCTCACACTCAGAATCCAGATTCTTTTTTTTGTTTGTTTGTTTCCTTAGTAGAATATACATAATATAAAATTTTCATTTTAACCATTAAAATTTCTTTCTTTTTTTTGGGAAGATCACAATGTAAGATCTAGTCTCTTAAATATTTAAATGTATAATATGATATTGTTAACATTAGGCACAGTGCTATATAGCAGATCTCTAGAAGTTACTCATCTTGCATAAGTGAAACTTATACCTGTTGGAAAACAACTCCCTTTCACCCTCTTTCTACAGCCTGGCAACCATAATTCTACTCTCCGTTTCTATGAATTTGACTATTTTATTTTATTTTATTTTATTTTTTAAAGAGAGAGGGACAGTGAGAGAGACAGAGAAAGAGAGAAACAACTTTATTTAGTTTTTCACGTGGCCTCAGTTGTTCCAACACTTAGTTGTGTATGTGGTGCTGGGGTTTGAACCCGGGTCCTCCTGCTTGCCAGGCAAGCGCCGAAACCGCTGGGCCACCGCTCCAGCCCCATGAATTTGACTATTTTAGATAATAATAATGGAATCATGTAGTATTTGTCCTGTGATTGATTTATTTCCATTAGCATAATGTCCTCCAGGTTTATTCATGTTGCAGATGGCAGGATTTCCATCCTTTTTTAAGCCTGAACAGTATGACATTTTATGTATATGCCATTTTAAGTTGTTTTCATATCTTTTTATAAAAATGTAATTGACAATATACAATTAATTTTAGTTTATGCTGTGACTTTGGGGTGTTAGTATTGGTGAATTTCATTCTTCTAGATTGTAATACGTAGTACATAATCTTAAAGTTGAGGTAGAAAATCTGCAGCCTGCAGACAGAATGTGGACTGTCTTTGTGTTTTATCTTAACCTCACCATGTTGGGCTTAATTGTATTTTAAATTCAAAGTACATATTTCCTTTTTTCAAATAATATGAGCTTTAATGTAAAAATGTATCCCCAGGTTTTGAAGAAATTGAAAGATCTGACTGCAAGGGCTAAGGAGCAACAGGCTTCCTTTAGTTAGCAGAGACTTCAGTAGTTATGAAGGAGACCCGGGTGTGGTTTGCCATTTATGTTTTATCCTTCCATCTACCCTGTTCCCTGTTTATTATGTATAAGCAGTTAAGTTTTTAGTCTTGTTGAAAAGGAAGGAAAGAGAAGAGAAAGGTGGTTTGAGTTGATCTCTTGAAATGAATGTTTATAGTAGTCCCCCTTATCTTTGTATCTATCTTATTTATCATGTTTTTTCTATACATACATACCTGTGATAAAGTTTAATTTATAAATTAGACATACTAAGAGATTAATGATAAATAATAAAATAGAATAATTATAACAATATACTACGTTAAACCCTACGTAAATGTGGCTTCTGAGTATCTTATTGTACTGTATTTACCCTTGTGATGATGTGAGAAGATACCTGAAGCATTTTATGACTTTATTGGTGTATTCAAGTTGCTTTGGAACCATTATTAAGTAAAACAAGGGTTAAACAAAATTTACTTTTTTTTTTCTTCTGAAAGTTTCCACTTAATATTTTTAGTCACATTTGACCATGGATAACTGATAGTGTTGGATCCTAACCACTAGACCCACCTGGGAGATCAGGGTAATTGAAACAAAGGAAAATGAAACCTCACATAGTGGGGGATCATTGTATTATCCATGGTAATTTTTTTTTTTTGGTGCTGGGTAGCAAACACAGGGCACTAAACTGTATCTTCAGCCATTTTTCTTTTATGTTGAGCCAAGGTAAGTTACCTAGGCTGGCCTTGAAGTTGCCATATTCCTATGTCAGCCTCCCAAGGAGTTGGGTTTGGAGGTATGAGCCAACTGTGACTGGCTTTAACAAAATTTTTTTTTTTTTTTTTTGCTGGGGGGTAGGGTGGGGTTCCAGGGATTGAACCCAGGGGTGCTTAACCACTGAGCTACATCCCCAGCCCTTTTTATTTTTATTTTGAGACAGGGCTTTGTTAAGTTGCTGAGGCTAGCTTTGAATTTTCAACCCTGCAACAGCTTCCCAAGCCACTGGGATAATAGATGTGTACCAGAGTACCTGGCCCATAGCAAATTTTAAGGGAACCAAAAACTATTTAATAAAACTATTTTATTACTTAAAATCTATTTTATTAGAATCATCTGATTGCTTGGGCTACCCTGTCTCTTTCTCCCCTTTTCCAGTGGGTTTCAGCTTAATATTATATGTATTTTTTTCTTATAGCAACCTTTTTTACCCCTCTTTTTCATAGTAGCTGCTAGAAAACTGATTATTTGAGGCTTTTTTAGCTTCCTCAGGATCAACATTACTAAATGTCCTACTAGGTTATTGTTTTGAAAGATTAATTTTGTGAATTGATACAAGTCATTGAAACTTACTGTCAATTAATGTTTTTTTAAACAATAGGAATAATATTCAGGGCAGATTAAAATCAGTTTAAAATATTTTAAATATTGCTCTTAAAAGCTTAAATATAAAGCATAAACTAACCTGATCAGCTCTAGCCAAGCAGAGCCATTACCAGTTCTCCCTGAAATTGTTAAGGAAATAAATGCCTAAGAAAGGAATTCTAATTGCAGTACATATGTATGTTAGAATGAGGGAACTAAGTAGTATAGCTTTTACCAACAAACAAGTGAATGGAAGAGTTTAGGGTATGAAAGTTTAGGAGGTAATAGAATCTTCTTTTTAATAGAAGATTGATAATTTCTGGACTGAAAAAAATATAGAAATGCAGTATATTCAGAAATGTGGAGGGTAAACAGCAGTCGGGGAAAGCCTTGAAGCTGTGGAAGGATTGTGCTTATGTTGGGTTGGAGGGTTGTTCTTTTAGTTTATGTTTTCTAGTCTTGTATTATGTGGCTTTTCAAACTGTGTGTGGAGTCACTTGGCAAAGATAAAAATTTTAAAGATTGAAACTTGCTATCCTTTATATATTTCTTTTCCACATTTTGTCATTTGTGGATCTGCCTGTGTGCATATTAGTAGTGTTGATTTAGAAATCGTTTGATATTACTTTAGCTAATATAAGAGCTCAGGCTTTAGAGTCTAACACTTGCTTGAATATTATAAATGACTACCTACTGTATTCTAGGTGCTATTGCTGGATACAGAGGTCAGAAAAATAGGAACTTGAATTCTAATGGTGGAAGATGGATACTGCAAGTAAGTGAGCAAGATAGTTTCGGGTTGCTTGAGGGAAATAAGCAAATTGGGTTGGGGAAGGGCCTTTAGATAGACAGTTTCATCAGAGAACCTCACAGGAGGACATCCACTTGAGCTTAGTCCTGGAAAGTGAGAATACACATGCTTAGGAAAGAGCAAGGAAAAGTTATGGGTTCAAGGTCTAGGGGTGAGGCACCCTAGCTTGGATACAGTGTTAAGGGTAGTGATGGAGCAAAGCAGGGGCTGCTCTAGTGGGCCTTGTAGGCCTTGATAAGGACTTTTGTTTTGGTACTGGGGATCAAACTTAAGAGTGCTCTACCAGGGACTGGAATGGTGGCTCAGGGGTTATGGCGCTTGCCTGACATGCGCAGAGAATGCTCTACCACTGAACTGTACTTTCAGCCCTTTTTAACTTTTTTTTTTTTTTTAATTTTATTTTTTAAGTTTGAGCCAGGGTCTCTCTTAAGTAGAATTTCCAAGTCTGACCCTGGACTTGAGATCCTCCTGCTGTAGCCTCCCCAGTCACAAGGATTACAGGAGTGCATCACCATGCCTGGCTTTGAATCCTTGGAGTGGAGGGAGGAATAGGATCTGACTTGAGGTGATTCAAAGTACTGGGTGGAGACTGGATTCTGGAGGACAGGAACTGGGCCAGTTCCCTGGCGTTCACCTGAGAAGCAAAACAAAATATTGTTGTACTTTCCATTGAGTGGGGTGTGTTCACCTATGTTCACACATGTCTGTGTATCCTTATTCTTTTTATTTGAGTGTAGCTTTTCTTGCTGTTCTTTATTCATTTATTTAGTAGTTAGATGGCTTTAACCCAGGAAAGCTAATTAATGGCCAGATGCAGTAAGCAGTAAACATACTGACTTGCAGCATACACTAGTCCTATTACTTTATTTTTTTAAAGTTGCTGATAATTACAATAATGCACATGGGCATGAGTCCAAGACAGGAAGAATTATTGTCTGCAAGCAGATCTGGTGTGAGCTGATAATGCAGTCTACTTACTTTTAAATTTAAATGCTACATAAATCACAGGAAAGATGTCTTTTGACTTGCTTTGAACTTGGAGGGGGTGGAGCACTTCATATTTTTGTTATTTTCAGTTTTAATGGATGTTAGTTAAAATGATTTGTTTTTATTTCATCAAAGTTAGTATCTGACTGTGCTTGCATCCACTAAAATGTTGAATAGGATAGCTGTGTAGAAATTGCCATTTGTGTTTTTAGAATGTGAATTTCCTCCCTCTCTGCCTTGTGCAAATCATTTTGGCAAATGATTATATTTTCTAGTTGCAGACAAAGCTACAGGTTATTAATCCAAGAATTTCTTGACTTTCAGCATCACAGAACTTTAGAAATAAAGAGCTAAGCCTGTGATCTCCAGTATTTGGTTTTCACAGGCTAGTAAAACTAAGAAGAAAGGTTTAGGTAGAGAAGGATTTATTGCTAAATATTATAAAATATTTTTAAACAGTTTGCCCATTTACTGTTGCTATCATTTTATGAAAAACATCTTAATAACAAAAGGTAGAAAGAGCCAGGGCAATCGTGCATGCCTGTAATCCCAGTTACTCAAGAGGGTGAGGCAGGAAGATCCTGAATTCAAAGCCAGCCTGGGCAAATTGGCAAGACCCCTTAAAAATAAAAAAAAAGAAAAAAAAGTAGAAAGAAGGGAAGAAGACTTAGATTCAGGATAGTCATTCTAAAGAGAGGACAGTTAGCAATTCTATACCTTTATAAACCCATGTGTACACACCTACCAGACCTTTCATTCATACATATATGGGGGGAGAGCCCGTGGAGAAGAGATAAATGTCTCCCTATGTTGCCCAGCCTGGCCTTGAACTCATGATCTTCTTGCCTCAGCTTCCCAAGTAGCTGGGATACAGACAAATCACCACCATGCCCAGCTTATATTTCTCATTTTTCAAGATGTCACCAAAAGCCTGTTGTATATCTTATTAGTTCCCTAATAGATGTCAGGGAACGTCTGCTTTAAAACACTAGTTCAAACCATCCTGTATGTAAAATCATGATTGTTTCAGTTACATAGATTTGTTTTCTTAACTTTCCCAGACAATATTAAAGGGAAAGAGATCGTTGGAATCAGTTTCAGATCTCTGACTTAGGCTATTTGCGTTTGTGGTTTTAACCTTGAACTCCAAGTACGCAGTGTTTCTGCCAAAGCTGACATGACTGATAGTTTCTTAGCCTTGGTAAAGTCACAAAGTTGAGTATGTATTTTAATAAAATAGTCTTATCTAATGAATAGAATTTTTTTAAATTTTTTAAAGAGCACAGGTCAGTGAAGGAATCAATTTTATTTAGTTTTTCATGTGGCTTTCGTTGCTCTGAGACTTTGTTGTGTACATGGTGCTGGGATTCAAACCTGTGTCCTTGTGCATGCCAGGCAAGCACCGAAACCGCTGAGCCACCGCTTCAGCCCCAAATAGAATATTTTTTAAAAAATTATAATTTCTTAAAAGCACATGAAATACCAAAAATATGCTTTAAATTACTCAAATTTACATGATTTAATGTATATAAAAACAAAATATCACTGGGCATGGCTTATGCGTGTGATACCTATAAGGAGATTGAGGCAGGAGGATTATAAGTTCTAGCCCAGACAATTATTGCGACCCTGTCTAAATACAATCATACAGCATTAGACCAGCCAGAAGAGTGATTCTAATTTCTGAGCATAATACCAGGTTTGTGCTTGGACTTCCTGTAGAAAACTCTTCATCATAAAAATGTTAATCATCTGTGAATCACTAAGAATGATTAAGAATGAACATATCATCATTGTTAGTATTTAGTTAATAGAACCTCCTGAGTGTTTGTTACTTGAAATCATTTCACCCTTTTAAGGTTCAGGCCAATTCATGTCTGTACACTCTCCCCAATCCTGCACATGTTATTTAGCAAACTCTTTTAAGAGAGAGGGACAGTGAGAGAGAAAAAGAGAGTCAATTTTTCACCTAGTTTTTTTATGTTGCTCGGATATTTTGTTGTATACGTGGTTCTGGGGTTTGAACTCCATACTTGTGCATGCTGGGCAAGCGCCGTAACTGCTGAGCCACTGCTCTAGCACCTATTTAGCAAACTCTTAATCAATAACTGCCTAAGAGTGTCCAGTGAGTACAAAGATTAAAGCTAAGTTCACACCATTTAGACCATCTTATATTAATACTAAAGCCTCCTGAGAACCTAACCTCTGCAGTTAGCATGCCTCACAAAGTGTGAAAAATGACTGCTTTAGTATGTAATCGTAATAAAATGTAATGTAGTTCAGTGAGGAAGCGGTCTGTTTCCAAGGTATGTTTCTTGTGCACTAGAAGTTTTAGGAAATTAGACTGTTATCTGTTGTAGTATGAACCAAAGTTAATATTGTAGCTGTCTCATTTATTAAAATAAACCAAAATTTGGGTAGTACTGTATTTATGTTGCACAATAATAAAATCTAAGTTGGAGAACAATTCAGTAACTTCTATGAGGTTATATTGCAAGTAAGTAGAGGAAATATCCTTCAAGAAAATGTACTTTGGGGCTAGAGCGGTGGCTCAACAGTTACAGTACTTGCCTGGCATGTGTGAGGACCCAGGTTCATGCCCCAGCACCACATATACAACTAAATGTCAGGTAAGCAAAGGCCAGATAAAAAAATAAATGAAACTGATTCTCTCTCTTTTTAAATAATTAAAAAAAAATGTATTTAGAGAAATAATTTACATAAGGCTCCTTTGTCACAGAAGTGTCTCAGTGTATACTCATCTCACCCTCACTTACCAGCCAGTTGGATGGTGGGTCAGTTAGGAAACCAGCAGCTCGGAGTGATTACCTTTTAAATAGTAGGGCCATATTAAATTGTTCGTGTAAACATTTGATGACTGAATTTTCATATTTTATGCATGTCCAGATTTAATAGGTAAAGAAGGAATGCCCAGTCTTTTAAACCATTTCATGCCATCCTGGATGTTGGATAGATGTTTAGTCACATGGTGGCTTTATGTGCTCTTCCCTTGAGTGCCCATAATTTAAGCCCCATTCTATGTAATTACAGCTAGAGAGAATTAAATCTTCAGGAGCCAGTTGAGTGATAATGCTTGCTCTGCAGCAGGCATGTGCTTAGTGCTTCTGTGAATTATCTTAATTTAATCCCCACAACAGGCCTGAGAGGAGTAGGTACGTTAGTAGTTCTGTTTTATAAATGAAGAAATTTAAAGCCCAATAATAATAGTCACTAGTGCTTGAAGAGTTCCTTCTTGTGACAAGCATTACTGCAAGTGCTTCTTCATCATTTTAATAGAAGGAATAGCCTTAGAGAGTTTAGTTGATTATCATAGATGGCATAGCCAGTCAGTGATGGAGCTGGAACTCAGTGATGGTTTGTCTGTGTGTTAAACCGTCTGCTTAGCCACCCACTTACGTACTTCCTCTGAGGCACAGAGTGCAGTGGAAAAAAACAAAAAACAAAAACTAATGGTGGGCCAAAGTAATCCCTGGTGGATCTGTATCCCTGGAAATCAGTTTCTTAGACTTCCTTTTTTATAATGGCAGTCAGGAAGAAACACAGGAACTGGTGTTCATTAGAATTTTAGTAAGCACTGTTCTGCATCTTTTTTCTTTTTTGTAAAATAAAAAATATTTTGTAATTGTCTATTTTCAATAACCTCCCTTTATAAAAGACTTTTAGATCTCATCTCAACACATAGTGAAAAATAGACCTCTATTAAATTATGGTGCTTGGATCTGTACCAGTGAAATCCAGATGGACAAATTACAGTGTTCCTATAAAAAGCCTTGGAGATGGACTCTAAGCCATTTTCAATCTTGGAAATAATACCTCATTTATATTTTAATATTTAAAGCTCTAATGAAAGCAGGGGTTATTTGTATAAATTACTACCTCTGAAAATTATGCCCAACAGCTGGTATACATCAGTGTAAGAATAATGGGCTTTAACACTTGGACTTTTCCCTCTATACCTAATTTACCAATTTCTAATTAGAATTAAGTTCAAATGTAAAAAAAAAGTCCAAGACTTTTCAATTGGTGTAATGCAAACGTCTTTTTTGGTACTGAGGTTGAACCCAGGGGCACTTACCCAGTGAACCACATCCCCAGACCTTTTTATTTTTTGAGACAGGTTTCAGTTGCCCAGCCTGGTCTTGAATGTCTGATCCTCCTGCCACTGCTCCAGACCCCAGTTAAGTATATCTTTGGTGAAGGTTCATGGGTACAGATTTAAGTCTTTCTTTATTTATTTTTAAAGAGAGGGACAGTGAGAGAGAGAGAAAGAGAATCAACTTTATTTAGTTTTCCACGTTCATTGCTCTGACACTTCCTTGTGTGCTTTTTGGATCTGCTCTCTTTACAGCAGCAGGCACTTTCACAAACCCTGGAGCCAAATTTGATTCTGTGGCAGCAGCTTTAGTGAGGGAGGAAATAACCGAGCCTACACACTGGCTTTGAAGTGGGAGGGCTCCTTGGTCCTTAGTGGGTTTATGAAGGAGGGGAAGTAGGGATGAGGTGGCCCGTGAATAGTGTCTTTTGAAGTAGTGGTGATTAAAGGACCTGATACATCATAGGTTCAGATTTAGGTTTATCATATTTACATATTTATTGCTTTAAGCTATTTCAGGGTTTCAACTAAGTTACTAGAAGCAGTTTTTACCAAGTTGAATTTCTGTCCTTGATAGCTAAACTCTTTTCCCCAAGCCAAATTAATAAAATGGAATTTCTTATTAAGAATGAATTATTAAGTAAAGTGGAAGCACTGGCAAGGAAAGCAATTGATGCAATTTGTTTTCAAAGTCTTAAATGTGCTTCACTGTGCATAGATCACAAACACTGGCTTAAGTGCCAACACATGGGGCATTAATTTTCTTTCATAGAGGATTCCAGGTTCACAGGATATCAGAAGTGCTGACTTGGCAGTGAGTTCCCATTTGTAACATGTTAGATTAGGAAACAGATTGATTTATATGTTGATGTAATGGATCAAGGCACAGTCTGTGCTTGAAAATGGAGAGCACATTAAATAAGAGCATTTTTAAAGTAAAGAAGTCAGAACATTATTGAAAAAATTACCCTATCATACTCTAGGTAAGGTTGGGTATGTGTGATTCGTTGATTCCTAGACATGGTCCACAGAGGCTTTTTATATTTCAGATGATACCTTCTTGAGAGTCTCTCATGACCACAAGGATTAATCTTTCTGAACTTAGAAGTGAATCACTATAGCCTATTAGCTGTCTGGATTGATTCCAGTTACTCTCCTTTTTCTTGGTGGTAACTGATGTGAGGATCTGTTGCTGCTTAGCTCTTCTTCCTGTTGCTTTAACCTCTGGTATTTTAGATTCTCTTTAGGGAAGGTAATGATGACCAACTCAGTGCAGAGATCAAATGCACTTACCACTGATGTATTGACCTCCGTGGTTGACCCATAAACTGAACATTTATACTGTTGGAACTCTGTGGTCTTATAGCCAACAACCATAATGAGTAACATGTGGAACATAATCTTTGGTGCTGATGAATGGCTGCCTGCACTGAATTTGAGCACTCCAGAGCTGTGCCTTGGGTCAGCTCATATAACTAATTGCCACTGTTTCTTACCTGTATCATTTTTGGAATTTAAGGTGTAGATCCCATCTAGTCTTCTGAAAGATTAGTTAGCATACTTCAAATCTTATTTAGTAACTGTGTTTAATGTTGAAGTATACAAAGCCATAGAGAGAATTTAGGAAACATTGCTCAGAATCTTTTGAGATTTAACTTTAGTAGTTCCTTTGTAGTAAATTTAGGAAACATTACTTCTGACTTGTCGATTTCACTTCCTCATTTACATGTTTATCATGTCTTCCTAGATTTTCTTCATTTATTTCTATCTGGCCTTTTGAAGTAGGAAACAAAGAATTTGGAAAATAATGGTTTTGGTATACACACAGAGTTCCCTGGGATTTCTTTACCTTTATCTCTGTGTATACCCATTTTCTTTTGTATCATAATCCAGGTTCTAGCCACAATCCTTAAGTATGGATTGCAAAAGAAGACCCCCCCCTCCCCACTTTTTGTCAGTCTATAGGAATGAAATGCAGGGCTTCCCTCATGCTTAAGCAAGCTCTCTATTACGGAACTACACCACTAGGCCCACGAAGAGGCTGTTGGTGCACATCTTGAACTTAATTGTGAGAATTAAACATATTTGTCTTGTGCATCCTTTATGCTTTTTTTTTTTTTTTAAAGAGAGAGGGACAGTCAGAAAGAATGAATTTTATTTAGTTTTTTTTCATGTAGCTTTCTTTGCTTTGAGACTTTGTTGTGAACGTGGTGCTAGGGTTTGAACTTGGGTCCTTGCTCATGCCAGGCAAGCGCCATTACTGCTGAGCCAGTGCTCCAGCCCCTCATCTACACCTGTTAATGATTTGTTTGATTTAAACACTATTATAATAGTCCCTATAAATAAGCATGTGTTCCTTTCTTCAGATATCTTTAAATTTTTTTCTTTTCTTGGAGGAGGCCAGAATTCACATCAGTCTGTAGTTTCATATGCAGTTTTACTGAAGGCATAGAACCTAGAACCTTCTCTTCTAATAAATGATTATTCATCACAGCAGGAATACAATCAATTTTAGTTAATAAAGGTGCTAATTATTTGTTGGATTTAATTGCAGTGTTTCCTAATCTTGATAGATCTTGACAACATTTTAACTCCAAATTTAGCTTTCTCTGAGAGATCCAATAGGTATTTGTGCTTCCTTCTTTTGAGTGGAAAGCAGGCTGATTTTAATGAGCTCTGCTCTATTTTATTATTAGTTATTGTTGCTTATTTCCTACTATACCTAGTTTATAAATTAAACTAACATAATTTTGTGTATATATGGAAGCATACTATTCAGGGTTCAGTACTCTGGTTTCAGGCATCTGCTGAGGGTATTAGGATGCATCCGTCAAATAAAGGTGGACAACTATAATATTAGATGCACGTCTGTTTACTTTTAGTGCACAGTACTTTGCAGGAGGCTTACTGTCGTAATTCCTAAATGCTGTTTCTTACCTATAATTTCTGAGATTATTAATAGTTAAGATATGGTTAGAAAACAAGAGGATACTAACCAAAGACTTTGAAAACTGTTCATGGAATCTCTTTTGTTTTAAAAGAGTTGGATCTGTCTTTCTGCCTGCTGTACTAGGGATTGAACCCAACTCTCTACCACTGAGCTACAACCCCAGCTCTTTTTTTTTGTTTTGTTTTTGTTTAATTCTTTTGAAACAGTCTTGGTAAGTTGCTGAGGCTAGCCTTGAACCTAATGATCAGCCTGCCTCAGCCTCCCCAGTTGTTGGAATTACAGGCATGTAATGGAGTATAGACTAAAAGGAAATGATTGTGATCAGGGAAGTACTTCAGGAAATAAGAGGTGCATAGTCCAAAAGAAGAACTATCATTGTGTGGGTTAGCTCAACTGAGATACATCTTTCTGTTTGCTCAAGCTGGCCCCAAACTCCTGGAGTCACACAGTTCTTCTGCCTTAAACTCCCAAGTAGCTAGGGAGGTAGGCACAAGTTGTGCCCAGCTCATGAAGTCTCTTTCAGTATTCTGTTTCCATGAATGATGTCACCACAGACTACAGTAGCTGGATTTGCATTACTGTAATAAAGTACCAGCGATAATCAAACTAATAAGAGGAAAGGGTTGTTTTGGCTCACAGTTTAGAGGTTTGAGAACATGGTTGAGTAGGCCCTGTTCCTTTGGGCCTGTGGTAGGAGTGCATGGCAGAAGAAACTGCTTATTACCTCATACTGGCTGGGAGATGAAGAGACAAGAAGAGACTGAGGTCCCAATCCCCTTTAAGGACACGCCCCAGTGACCTAACTTCCTTTCATTTGACCCCACCCCAAAGGTTCCACCACAGGCCAGTCACCAAACTTTAAACACATAGGCCTTTTAGAAAACAATGAAGATCTAAAGAGTAACAAGCCAAAATTTGACATAATCCTTTTTCTCTTCCTCTTCCATATCTAATCTCACCAGGTCTTGCCCATTTTCCTGTCCATGGTCTCTTATATCTCATTGCCACATCACTGTAGCCCTTGTTCCCGTTATCCTTCTTTTGGACTGTGCATCTCTTACTTCCTGAGGCCTTTCCCTGAGTGCACTCTTGTTTCCTTTTAGTCCGCTTTTCATCCTGCAACCAGGAAAAACAACAGAGCTACCTTTTGAAAGCATTAACTTTGTGCATAAAGTCTTTCAACATTTCTGAAATGCTATCTACAAACTCTGTAGAACTACTTCTGCATTCCTTTCTACCCTTTCTCTACCTCATTATTTACATTTTCTCTATGGTGGATGCTCAGAGCTCCACTCAAGCTTCACTCTTTTCAGGAAGATTGCTTGATCATCTTTCTACCCAAGCCTAGGCTAGATTCCATTTTGTATATTTTCTCAGTTCTTTCCCTCCTTAGAACTGGGAATCTAATCACACATTTTTGTGTGAATTTTGACTTTGTGCATTAGACCAGGAGCACTGAGAGTATGGGGCTGTGACTTTTTGCTCATCCTTGTGTGCTAAGCATTTAGCACATTGTCTTGCAAAATAATTGCTTGGTAAATTTTTATTGTTGTGTGAATGAATTAAGCAGAATTATTGGAACTTTAGCAGTTCTCTATTTTCATGATTTGGTATATGATGAATAGATTTGTTTGTATTAGTGCAGACAGCAGGTTATAGCTTCTCAGGTTAGATGTATCTCAAGTTGGGATTGGAGTCTAAATTTTCATTGACCTTTCTCTTTGATTATAGATATCCAGAGGCCATTTTAAAATTCTGATCTGCCTCTTGTGGAAAAAAGTTTGTTTATGAAGATAAAAATAGTGAAAAACAAAGTTTATCAAAAGATCATTTTTGTTACAAACCACTGAGTGACTGTGCTGCCAACCTTTTTGAAGTAAACATGGACTTTTTTCTCCCTCTTTGGTAGGCTCTTGCAGCCAATGCTGGAACAGGATTTGCTGTTGCTGAGCCTCAAATTGCAATGTTCTGTGGGAAGTTAAATATGCATGTGAACATTCAAACTGGGAAATGGGAACCTGACCCAACAGGCACCAAGAGCTGCTTTGGAACAAAAGAAGAGGTTCTTCAGTACTGTCAGGAGGTAAGATTGTTGCCAGGAAGTTGAAACCTGTTTTCTTTGACACCCCTCCCCCTCAGAGTTGAATCTGTTTGCCTTGGAAATAGATGTTCTATCTTTTTTTAAAAAAACAAAAAAACTTTTTTTTTTTTTAAGAGGGGACAGTGAGTGAGTGAGAGAGAGAGAGAGAAGCAATTTTTTATTTAGTTGTTCATGTGACTTTCATTCCTTGAACACTTTGCTGAGTATGTGGTGCTGGGGTTTGAACTCGCATACTCGCGCATGCCAGGCAAGCACTGTAACCACTGAGCCACTGCTCCAGCCTCTCTCTTTTTTTTTTTTTTTTTTTTTAAGAGGGACAATGAGAGAGAGAGAAAGCATGAATTTTATTTAGTTTTTCATGTGGCTTTTTGTTGCTCCAACACTTCGTTGTGTATGTGGTACTAGGGGTTTTACGTACGCCAGGCAAGCACCGCAACCACCGAGCCACTGCTCCAAACTGCCCACCTTTTTTGTTGTTGTTGTTTTAAAGAGAGAGGGACAATGAGAGAGAGAATCAGTTTTGTTTAGTTTTTTAAATGTGGCTTTCGTTGCTCTAGCCCTTTGTTGTGTACGTGGTGCTGGGGTTCGAACTTGCGTCCTCACGCGTGCCAGGCAAATGCTGTAACTGCTGAGCCTCCACCGTTCCAGAATGATAGAGAATATCATTCTTTTTACCTAAGACCAAGATGCCAATAACTGGAGCCCCTGACCTTTTGCTTGGTTTGACAGATCTCTCAAAGACTTTGCTGTATATGCTGTGGGCTCTCAGTTCTTTCTAGAAGGAATACTCCCGAAGCTTGGCAAGTGCTGTAGAAGCACAACTTGGTACTTTTGTCTTCCCACCAGTCTTAGGTCGGTGAAAAGCAAAGCGTGTCATACGTATGCTTCTTTTCTAATTGCTGATAGAATGACACCAGTATTGTAAGCGATCATCTCAACTCAGCTTGCCTTTGTTTCAAAGAGAAAAGGATATGAGATGTTTTAACTTCTTACCAAGGCCAACATAGCTAGGAGTGAAATATTGTTTTATAACTTCATTAACAGATGTAGATTTGCCTCTCAAGTATTTATCTCATAAACTCAGCAATTTACTGAGACCTTGTAAAGGAATTTGATACCAAATTATATTCGTTTTGGTTGCAAAGCCTACTGCTTTTGTTTTTCCTTAAATACAAATTTGTTTTTAAAAGAGAATGCGTGGGAGTAGTCAGAAACCTAACCTGTCACAGGAAAACTAATAGTTACGACTTTACTCGGAATCACAGGGGTGATGGAGTGGAACTTCAGGTTTATGTAGAATAAGAGTAGAGGCTGAATATACTTACTTGAAGGTGCATGTCCATCTGCAGGTTGATTTATTGTGTGTGTGTGTGTGTGTGTGCGTTTCCTTAACAGATATATCCAGAGCTGAAGATCACAAATGTGATGGAAGCAAACCAGCCTGTCAGTATTGACAATTGGTGCCGGAGAGACAAAAAACAATGCAAGAATCACATTGTTATACCATTCAAGTGTCTTGGTGAGTGTTTTGAGTTACTTTTCAGGAAGTGCCTCTCTCCTTCAAATTTAATTTTTTCTTGGCTTGCAGTGAAGTGTCTTCATCTGTTAAGGTGAACTTATTGGGAAATATTTGTCTCTTGGATATGCAGCACACTTTTCCATGCTGGTGGTTGACTTCTCAGTGATTGATAACTGCCTTTTCCATTGTAGACATCCTCTGACTCTAGAGGATGTAGTAAATAAGAGTGCTGCCCGCACAGCAATGCAGCTTTGCCCTAATGTGAACAGTTTAAAATTAATGTTTTTCAGTAATATAGAGAGGCATATTATAGAAAGAAGCTCAAGGAAACGAGTCTCCTCTCCTCCTTGCTTCATCCTAAATGCATTTGTACTGCTGGGCAGACCAGACTTCTGGTAGTGTTCAGGAGAAGGAAAAGTGTCTCATAGTAGTCTATTGACAGGTACCAGGGCCAGATGCTGTGGAACCTGACATACTAAGGGTTTGGGGTTTACTGATGTGTTTATGACTCTATAGGTGGTGTTTTCATTTGGAGCCAACTTAAGTAAAGCTGTGATGACGGTGTATTGCTTAGAAACAGGGTAGTTGGCTAGTAAGCATAGTCATCCTAACCATTCCTCACCTGACACAGGCAAATGATGCTCACAGATTGGGAGTCTGGGTGATTGAGGAACAGATTTGGTCATAGATACCTAAAGGGCTGGAGTGGTGGCTTGGTGGTTACAACGCTTGCCTGGCATACGCGAGTGCGCGGGTTCAAACCCCAGCACCACATACACAGCGAAGTGTTGGAGAAACAAAAACCAGAAACAAAGGCCACATGGAAAATGAAATAAAGTTGATTCTGTCTCTCTCTCTCTTACTCACTGTCTTTCTTTCTTTCTTTCTTTCTTTATTTATTTATTTTAAAGAGAGAAGGACAGTGAGAGAGAAAAAGACAAAATCAGGTTTTATTTAGTTTTTCATGTGACTTTTGTTGCTGAGAAATTTTGTTGTGTATGTGGTGCTGGAGTTTGAACCCATGTACTCATGCGTGCCAGGCAAGCGCTGTAATCGCTGAGCCACTGCTCCAGCCCCAGTCCCTCTCTCTTTTAAAAAAATAAAATAAAAAAATAAAATGATCAATGATGGTATTAACATAAACAGGGTATTAACAAAGATATCTTGAGTACTTCTGTAGATACATCTAATTTGAGCTGTCAGTTAAACTTATTTCCCTCCCTCTCTTTATTAAAACATTGTCTTAAACTCAGACATCAGCAAAGTAGAATGTTACTTAACCTACTCTCACAATTAGCAAGGAACCATGACTAAATAACAAGAAGAATCAACAGTGAAAGTAACAGTATTTAAAATACATAGCAGGGGCTGGAGAGGTGGCTCAGCAGTTAGGGTGCTTACCTAGCATGCGAGAGGACCCAAGTTCAAACCCCAGCACTACATACACATCTAAGTGTTGGAGAAACAAAAACCAGATGAAAAATAAATAAAATTGATTCTCTCTCTCTCTCTCTCTCTCCTTCCCTCCCTCCCTTTTTCTCTTGCTCTAAAAAAATAAAAAACACAGCAATTAACTTTCTTTTAAGAGCATTCTGTAGCAGGAAAGAGGAACATTGTGTGTGCTTAACACTATTTACTTTA